>CABHPR010117120.1:0-26343 GCA_902168415.1 Peromyscus melanophrys
GAAGGAAGGAAGATCTAATCCAGATCTCAGTGCCTGAAGACACACACCTTTAATCCAGATCTCGAGGCTGGAAGACACATCCTAAATTGGGCCACACCCTCTGCTGGAAGCCTATAAAAGGACATGGAAGAAGGAAGCTCTTGCTCTTTGCCTGCTTGCCCTCACCTGGCGACAAGTCGATTCTTTCCCTAGCATTAGAGAATTTTTCTTCGGAATTCAGCACATACTGAAGACCAGGGGACACGTCCAACCTCCTGGACTGAAGTGAAGAGAAAACAATTCTTAGTTCTTCATTCTCGATCCAGTTTAACCTTCAAACTACCCCCAGGAGAAATGTCAGGGGACCAGATAACCCAGAGATGGGACTACACACAAATCAGCGTCCAGAATTTCTTCTACAGGTGGACCATCAGCAACTTCCATTTCATTGTGGAGGGAATTCAGGAAAGCATCAGAAGCCCAACTTTCTCAATAGGAGCCAATGACAAATGGTGTTTGAGAGTACACCTGAATGGAGCTGATGAAGAAAGCATAGATTATCTGTCAGTTTACCTAGTGTTGCTCAGCTGTCCAAAGAGTCATGTTTGGGCAAAGTTCCAGTTCTGGATCTTAAGCGCCGAAGGAGAGACAATCCACGGTGTGTGGTATCCAAGAGTCTTTAGGTTCATGCCAAGTGTCGAACTGGGATTTAAAAAGTTCATCCTTAGAAATTTCCTCTTGTCCTTTGCTCCTTGGCTTCTCCCAAATAATGGGCTCACTCTCCTCTGCAAAGTAAGCATGGTCCAGGACTCCTTCAGCATCTCTGACCAGAACAGAAAACAAGGGATCCAGGTTCCCAGGTGCACTTCGGCAGATGAGCTAGGAGAGCTGTGGGCAAATTCCCACTTCACAGACTGCTGCCTGGTGGTAGCTGGACAGGAATTTCAGGCTCACAAGGCCGTCTTAGCAGCTCGTTCTCCAGTTTTCAGAGCCATGTTTGAACATGACATGGAGGAGAGCAAAAGGAATCACGTTGAGATCTATGACCTGGAGCCGCAAGTCTTTAAGGCAATGATGGACTTCATTTACACCGGAACGGCACCAGACCTGAACAGCATGGCAGCTGCTGTGCTGGCAGCTGCTGACAAGTATGGCCTGGAGCGTTTGAAGGTCATGTGTGAGGATGCCCTCTTCAGGGACCTCTCTGTGGAGAATGCTGCCCACACTCTCTTCCTGGCTGACCTCCACAATGCAGGGCAGTTGAAAAACCAGACACTGGATTTCATTACAGCTCATGCTTCTGAGGTCTCTGAGACCTCAAACTGGAAGACAATGGTGGGGTCATATCCCCAGTTGGTAGCTGAAGCATACCGTTCCCTGGCTTCTGCTCACCACCCTTTCCTGGAGGCCCCCTCAAATGCCTAAATAAACCCTAGTACCTGGTCAGCTGTGACCTACATGTGTCTCCCAGAAATAGCAGCCAGTGTTGTTACCAATGACACCTAGGTAGACTATGGGTTCTATGGAGAATTGACAGTGAATCTAGGGAAAGATATCATGGTGGATGAAACTAATATAGCTGTAAAAGGCAAGCTAGGGGAGGGGGAGGTCTGGAATTCTACCCAACCCCTACCCTGTTGCTGTATTGGTTTGATTTTTTGTCTAATGAGTTGAAAACTGGGATTCAGTTTAGTTGCTGGCCCCAAACACGTTACAACAGGGTTTCTTTGGAGAAACCTCTCTGGATTAGACTGAGCAGAACATATGGTCAAGAGCTAAGCAAAAGAGAAAACCAACAAACATGTTGCTTACAAGAGAAGGGGAAGAGAATGAGCACATTTTTTCTCCTAACTCAGTGTGTGAAACTGGAGAGATGACTCAGTTGGCAAAAGCAATTGTTGCTCTTGCAGAGGACCCTTGTTCAGTCTTCCTCTTGTCTCCAAGGGCACATCCATTTCTGTAGACAATGCCTACCCAAATAAAATATAAAATGAATAAAAATTTTAAAATAAAAAAAGAAAAGGTCCACAGCATAGTGAAACTTACTTTAGGACTTTCCTATCTGAGGAATATTTTCTAGGAATGGAATAAATTCACACATGAACTGTTTGGGTCATGCTCTTTATTCTTTTGCTCCAGCTCTAATTCTCTTTACAGCTCTAATTCTTCCTAAATTCTAATTCTTTCTAAGTTCTAATTCTTTCTAGTTCTCTTTTGTTCTGCACACACACACACACACACACACACACACACACACACACACACACATATACATACTTTACAGGAGGCTTTTTTCAATCATAAGAAGAGATACAAAGCTACCTCTGAAGCTCACAGTACATTCCTTGAGTAAACAATAAGGGTAGAGCCATTTATCATGGCAATGCAAGGTTTTAAGGTTCCTGGTATAAGACCAGGCCAGGGGCACAGTGCCCAATGAGATAAGGTGCAGAGAGATCTGCACAGAAAGTCAGGTCTTTATCAGTCCAATTTAGCAAGTGAAGAATTGGCATAATATCTTACGTTGCTTTGTGCTAATAACCTTGGTTAGACATCTGCAACTCTGTCCTTGTGCATATCTGTAAAGTTTTAACTTATGATCCAATCACAGAGACACTCAGTCCAGTTTGAACTTTCTCTGAGGTAAAAATGAGCTAATTGTGTGTAGTTTGTCTTAGACTGGGGAGAAATGGTTGTTTTCTTATGTTAGTCTGAGTTAAAGAAATAAAGCAGGCTTCTAAGTGTCTAACAGTCTTTGTGGAATAACAGATCTAGTTATAAACATATTCTAGTATATTCTATTCATCAAAATTATACAGCTTAAGTAGAAATCATCTTCCTGACCATCCATAGCTATACATGTGCCCAGTAGATAGAATATATTCACTAGATAAACATACAAGCAGTGGCGAGAATACCCATAGCTGTTTTCAGGGAAGAAATATAGTGACACATGAGAAAAATTACAGATAGAATCAACCAGTCATTTACAGTCAGTGACCCCATGGCCTTACCAAGTGGGGCTCTCCATCAGAGAGTCATTTGTCTGGTGGGTCAACCTGCTGAACACTAGTTGTCACCTGCTGTATACTCCCGTGGCCTCCAACAATACTGTGAGGAGTTTTAGGCACCCAGTAAACGTTGGATAAGGGGTTCTCCTCTGAGTTTGCCTTTTATGTATTTCACTTGCCTTTCAGCTGGCCTTTCCATGCCCAATTAGATCCCTGCCCTGCAACGCCTTGGCGCATTCTGAGCATTACCTTCAAACAGTCAGGAGCTCCCAGTAGGAGCTAGAAGCAGCCTTTTCTGTTTCCCATTTTAGCTCTAGCACATAGCACAAGCCTGCACAGCATCAATGTGCATGTACTGCACAAACTCATAAATGGACCCGTGAAAGTCATTGCCAACTTCCTTCGTGTTCTGTCCCAAGCCATTGCACTGTTCACCCAAATCACTGCAAACTCCTTCTAACTGGATGGACTGTGTCCAGTATTGCCCTCCTTCCGCCTCATTGTTTGTGCTTCTGCCAAAATCGGCCTTATAAAACCAAACTTGACAATGTCTCTGTCCTGTTTAAAACCCTTGAACAGCTCACTAATGGTCTTTGGATAAAATTGCTTCCCTGTTATAATTTACAAAGCCACTTGTTGTCTGGGTCCTATACACCCTAACACCTGGCCTGTTTTCACTGGTTGTCTACTCTCCAACCACCCGCCATATTGCCTGTTACCATGAATAAATTATGGCCTCTCTCATCAGAGTATGTGCACTCCCTTCAGACTGGAATACTGATTTTTCTTCTGTGCCTTCCTCTTGAATAAGACATTGTTCCTTCCAGGAAGCCATGCCTGAATCAGTCAGGTGTGCATCAGATACACAGCCTGTATTTTTCCACTGCCACAGAAATTATCACCACATGGCATTTTAGTTGTCAATTTACTTTACTCTCTTCCATTCTAGGCTTTAATATTTATGCAGATTACTTATACCTGGTTCACTGATGACATCCATGAAGCCTCCTACAATGCCCAACACTTAGTAAGTTAAGTCCTTGTAATATACAGGTGGTATGAATAATATGCTCTAACTTTTTCATGTCTTTTCATACAGTTTATCAAAGTAGTTCATTTTTTATGTTGAATAGCACAACAACCTGAACCTGAAACATGGAAAATATAACTTTAAGAGACTGTTAGAGTACAAGCAAAATGTTCTAGGTTGAAATTAGAGTGAATTATGTGTAATTGAGGAAGACAAGCTTAGGGAGTCTATGGTCATGAGACATGAGCCCAGTATTCACAGCAGAACAAGGGACCATGAGAGTTGTTAAGCAGGATGCTTCAGAGGCAGGTCCGGCTGTCAGTTCTGAGCAGAAGTCCAACACACAGAGGTCAAAGAAAGGACAGACACAGCTATTAATAGGTATTTGTGGTATGCATGAATAAATAAGTGGGTAGATGAATGAGTGAAGATTTCTTCCAGTTCCCTGGATAACACACTCAGCTTCCAGGAGGTTCATGAGACACCATAGCAAAGTCTCCTGCACGAAAAGCAAACACAGCACTGAAGAAACAAAGGAGGAGATATAATACAGTGTGGACTTGTTTGTTGAGTCTTTTCCCGAAATAAGACCTGATCTGCCAGGCGGTGGTGGCGCACGCCTTTAATCCCAGCACTGGGGAGGCAGAGCCAGGTGGATCTCTGTGAGTTCGAGGCCAGCCTGGGCTACCAAGTGAGTTCCAGGAAAGGCGCAAAGCTACACAGAGAAACCCTGTCTCGGAAAAACAAAAAACAAATAAATAAATAAATAAATAAAGACCTGATCTCTTATTTTACTAAGTCCTCCTCAAAACAGGGGTTATTACAGATGAGAAAATTAAATCTCTGAGAAAAATAACTTGCTAGTGATGAGTCCCACCAGGATCCAAATATTTTCCTTCTTGCCTCCCAAGCCCAAGCTCTTGCTCATATACTCCCCAGCCTCCCAATGTGATCTACATCATGTACCAGAGCTTGCTCTCTCACACATCCTATGGCTCTTACAAATAGAATCCTTATAAAGAAAAGGTATTTTGGATAATGTCAAATAGGAAATAAGAATTGAAGCTGAATTTTAAACCTAGGTCTTCTTGTTTTCAAAATTTCTTATCCTCTGTTGCTTATCCTGCTTTGTAAAATTTATTATCATCAGAAGAGAGGTCCAAGAATAGAGCCACATGACCATAACGCAGTCCCCCACGTACTGAGCTAGAAAAGAGCTGAAGTCTAGTGTGTGTGTGTGTGTGTGTGTGTGTGTGTGTGTGTGTGTGTGTGTGTGTGTCCATCTTTGACTAATGACTAATCCTAGAGACTCATTGTTCTGGGATGAGGGATGTGAAGATGGAAAGGAAGAACAGGTGTAGGCAAACTGGATTTAACCTGTCCAGAGATCCACATGGTTCCAGTGGTGTATCATTGAGAGCAAATCAAGTTAAACAGCAAGCTGAGAATGAGGGACTCCTGCTAGAAGTAATGAGAGAGAAAGAGAGAGAAGAAAAACAGAGAAAGCAACATAAAATCAGCTTAACTACTCATGTCAATCAACTTTCCACAGCTATGAAAAAATCCCTGAGCTAAACAGTTTAAAGAAGGAAATTATTATTTTGACTCACAACTTTAGAGACTGGCATCCATGATGTCTTGACTCTGAGTTTTCTGGGCCTTCATGAGGCAGAACATCATGTCAGGGAGCACCTGGTAGAGCAAATCTGTACACCCTATGGCAGTCTGGAAACAGAGGGAAAAGAAATAGGCATGTGACAGATTACATTTCCCAAAGGCTCAAACTGTAGACCCACTTCCTGGAGACAGGAGGACCTAGGTTCAAAATCCAGCTTCAGTTCTGATTTCCTCTTTGATATCAGGCAAGACATTTTTTTCTTCCCAAGTCTAATTTTTCTGCTTCTCAATTTCTATCACTCCCAACAACCAATCAAGTTAGGAATTCATCAGTTGATTAATCCATTGATGAGGGAAGACCTCATGATCTAATAATTTCCTTAATGCTCCATCTATGAACATTGCTCCATTAGGGACCAACCATTAAACAAAGGGGACACTGAGCAACATTTAAGATGAAAACAAAAACATGACTTAGTTTGTTCAGCAAAACCACTAGCTATAAACACAGACAGCGGTGGTGGTGTACGCCTTTAATCCTAGCACTCAGGAGGCAGAGGCAGGCAGATTTCTGTGAGTTCGAGGCCAGCCTGGGCTACCAAGTGAGTTCCAGGAAAGGCACAAAGCTACACAGAGAAACCCTGTCTCGAAAAACCAAAAAAAAAAAAAAAAAGAAAAGAACGCAGACACGTTTCCATGTCTGTGTGTGCTTTCTTGTCTGCTCACCCTACGGCCTGTCACGTGGTCTTTCTGCTTAGTTCTGATGAGGCAGGATTTTCACCCATGTAATATTTAATGGACTTTCTTTACATTGACATGGACATGGCCATAGGCCACACAACTAGATGATAGGGAGAATTTTTGACTACTGGAAAAATATGGAATAATCTAGAAGAAATTAGTATGTTGTGATTGGGACAAGTTCTTTCTCAGCATGCTTTAATTGTTTTCTCCAATGTTTGTAATGCAATCAGATTATATTAAAAATAATGACTGTTAATTAAAAGATTTAATTTAGGCTGAACATAGTTTTCATTTTTGATACGCTATCTGCCAAAGGGGAAAAAATATACCTGGAAATACAAGTAGAGGATCTTCTAATGTTCGGCTTCAGTTCAAAAGTTCCAACAACTGGACAATAAAATGGCTCAGTGAGAAAGGTGCTTGATTACTTGAGTTGAATCCCCAGAAACTGTGATAGAAAGAAAGAAACAACTCCAGAATATTGTCCTCTGATGTCTACACTGTCTGGCAAATATGATCCTGCATATACACACATATATGCATGCACACACAATAATAATTATTAAATACAAATTTTAAATGTTAAAATTCCCTTTGGAAAAAAGTGCCAGCAGACAGTAAATTGCTTTGCTTGTTTCACAAGTACCTACAGTGGAAAAAATAAGCCAAGAGAGTGTTTTGGGCTTGTTTTAGGAGAGAAAGAATTTATTTCAGCACATAATTTCAGGCTATACAGTCCATTATTTTGTCAAAGCAACAGGAACTTGGAACAGCTAGTTATACCTTATATACAGTCAAGAACAGAGAGAAATAAATGCAGTCATACATAGTATTTAGATCATTTTCTACTATTACATAGTCCCAAAATCTCTGACTAGGGAATGATGCTTCCCATAGTGACAGAATCTTCCCATATCAATTAATGTTATTATTAAGGAAATTCCCAATAGACATACTCACAGGCCAACCTGATCTAAATAATATCTCATTCAGCTTTTCTTCCCAGGTGTTTGTACATTTTGTCAAGTTGACAGATAGAAGTAACCATCACAATCTGAATAATTTTTTTTTAGTTTCTGTTGTTTGAGAAATTCTTACATGCTTGTAGTACATTTCGATTGAATCCACTCCACATTCCCTCTCATCCATGTTTTCCCTATCACCTCCCACCATTTCCCCCTCCCAGATTAATACATTTTCTTTCCACTCACTGTGTCCACTTAGTATACCAACACAGAATAGTCTTATTGTCCTTTTTATTAAGATTTTTAACAATACAGTGTAATGATGACAGTGTCAGTGACAGATTCAAAGTCAAGAATAAAGAGTAAGATTGGGGCCTGGTTGGTGGAGAGCTTGGCAAGCATGCATGAAGCCCGGGGTTCAATCCCCAGCATCACAAACCAGTTTGGTTTCACAAATCTGTAAGCACAGAACTCAAAAGGTGAAGGCAAGATCAGAAGTTCAAGGCCATTCTCAGATATATAGTGAGTTGGAGATCAGGCAGGGCCAAATAAGACCCTGTCTCAAACAACAAAAACAAAATAAATAAATTATATAGAAGTAGATATGAATTGAAGTTATAACCCTAAGTAGCCATGTGATTAATAGTAACTCTCCCTACCTGTGAAAATAAGGTACTATAGGACAGAGGATTACTAGCATACCCTTCAGTTCTGAGATGTAATGCTAAGTGAATTGATCCTAATAGATCTAATACACAAAGCATCTGAGTATTGAAATCTTGATTTTTACCTTTGCTGAGCCTTAGTTATGGTAGCAATTTTTATCTCCAGAATTCTCAATGAGGAAAAGATTTTCACTTTTCCTTCCACCCCTAGTCCTTATCTATTTTTCAAAACAGAAACTAAATGCTAGATTGCAAACGCAAGTCAAAAATCCCTGCAACACCTGACACAGCTCATGGAGCACCTGCTTCTCTCTTCTGTTCATTAAAATAAAAACCAACATCTCCCATGTCCATCTGGCACCACTCAAAGGTTGCCAACCTGGCGTCGCTCACGAGGACTAAATTCACTGACTCTTATCTAAAACAAATTTCATACTTACTGGTCATAAGCTCAGCATGAATGAAATCAGCAGATTTTGCTGTAACTAGTTAGTGACACTTAATTCCAATAAGCAAACTTCAAATTCTGCAGAGCTAATTTTTTTGAATACACTTTAAAACAAATTATGAAACTTACAATTTAAATTTTTGGACCAAGGTGAAGTAATCCTAAGAGTATTCAAAGTTTATTTTTGAGTGACTAATAACTTAAAATATAATATAATGTTAAGTGATTATCGGAAAATAAAGCTTCAAAAAGAAAACAAGAATTTAGTATTCAATTGGTTGCATAAAAATAAATTATGCAATATCAAATATATAAGATAATAGCCAATTACCCTTTGAAAAATATGAAAACTGAATATAGCTAGGTACATAGCCTTGAAAACCTTCATAATTAGAGACAATCAGGAAACAGAAACACTACATATTCATTCAAATAGAAATAGTTCAAATGAGCACATACAATCAACCTAATGAGCTGGTGACATTTTTCTAGAACTATTATAATACAAAATGAAAATCTCTGCTCATTATTAAAACATTATCAAATTCCCATTTTGATTCTTTCCTTTAATATTTTTTGAAAACTAACAGAAAAGAAAACTCCCTAAATCTCTTGATGTGTCATAACAAATCTATGAAGCTAAAAACTACAGTCAACTGGGCAAAATAAATTCTTACCCTTTGCTGTTTCCCTTTTTGGTTCATATAGGATTTCATTTCAGGATTAATAGTTATACAAATATTATAAAGCTATATCACATTTCTTGGACAAGAACATGGCATTTTAATGGCAATTTTTATATTGATCCCTCTTAATTGTTTAAACAAAGGCTAAAAGTACCCCTGGACATGGTATTATTATCTCATCACTCTGTTTGTCCAAGAGTTCATTTTGCTATGTCTGAATTCTTGAAGCACTTTAGGCAATTGAACAACGGTATTAATGAGAAGCAAGTATCAACAATGGATAACTATAGAAAGGTGGTAGAAATTTGGAGAAGATAGCAGAAACCTAATGGGATGAGTGTGGGGGTATTGTGTTCCCCAAAATATTGTGTATGCTAATAAACTTATCTGGGGTCAGAGAACAGGACAGCCACAATATGAAACAGAGGTTAGGCAGTGGTAGCATACGCCTTTAATCCTAGCATTCCAGAGACAGAAATCCCTCTGGATCTCTGTGAGTTCAAGGCCACATGGGAAACAGCCAGGCGTGGTGACCCACGCCTTTAATCCCAGAAAGCACACCTTTAATCCTAGGGAGTGGTGGTAGAAAGCAGAAAGGTATATAAAGCGTGAGGACCAGAAACTAGAAGCCTTTGGCCTGGAGAAAAGCATGTGGCTGGTTAAGCTTTCAGGCTTCTAGCAGCAGTTCAGCTGAGACCCATTCTGGATGAGGACTCAGAGGCCTCCAGTCTGAGGAAACAAGACCAGCTGAGGATCCGGCTAGGTGAGATAGCTGTGGCTTATTCTGTCTCGCTGACCTTCCAGTGTTCACCCCAATACCCGGCTCGGGTTTGATTTTATTAATAAGAACTTTTAAGATTCCTGCTACAGATGAGATACCTGCTCAAGGTCTCAGGAGGCTAATCATGAGCTCTAGATTCTGGCCTCAGCATCATTTCACCTCCAGAAGGTTCAAACTTTTGAAGACCTCTGTACTCTTAATCTTTTGCAGGGTTTGATCTGGCACCCAACCATTCACCTCTGCATGTACAATTCTTCCCTCCTAGGCTGTCATCCACAATCTTAGCTTCTCTCTGCTTCTGAACCTACCTCAAGTGTGTTGATAGTTATTCTACCTAGATCCGTCTTTCTCAGCACTGGCTGCCTGGCTAAACACAAAAGGAAGCGGTCGGCTGAAAAGATGATTCATTCCTTAACTGCACTTGGTGCTCTTTTGGAGCACCTGATTTCAATTCCCAGCATCCTTATCAGAGGGCTCATGATAACCTGTAACTACAATTTCATGGGATCTGTCTCCTCCTGACATCCACAGGCACTGACACACACACACACACACACACACACACACACACACACACACACACATACACACACACACACCACACACACGCATGCATAAAAAAATAAAATGAAGCTTTAAAAATCCAAATCTGGAAGTCTCTTTCTAAGGCAGCCTTCATACTTATGTGGTCTTTGTGACTTCCACCATGTTGTACCACAGCCAGGACCAGAAGGTGTAGAAAATGATGGTGCAGCCCATCAACCTCATCTTCAGATAACTTACAAAATAGGTCTCAGATTCAGGTATGGCTATATGAGCAAGTGAATATGTGGGTAGAGGGTTGTATTATTGGTTTTGATGAATACATAAACCTTGTAGTAGATGGTACAGAGAAGATTCATTCTAAAACAAAGTCAAGGAAACAACTAGGTCAGATCATGGTAAAAGGAGATAATATTACTCTGCTCCAAAGTGTTTCCAACTAGAAATGGTAAAGCACTCAAGAAGTTGAAAAAGTACAGTGCTTTTAACCATGTCTTCTCCTGGGAGCACAGTCTGAAACATTTATTCATATTGTTTTAGTGGCCCTTATGTTATTCTCAGGTAACAATGAATGCTGTGAGATTGCATTTAAAAAAAATTCCAAATCTGGGGTGAGAGCCGAGAACGTGTGTGTGTGTGTGTGTGTGTGTGTGTGTGTGTGTGTGTGTGTGTTCTAGCTTTTATACAAGGTAGATTTTTATTTTAATTATGAATTTCTAACTTGATTGCAAATTTGTTGTCAGTAACTGGGTTTCTGACATTTCTGAAGGCTTTGCCCAGATCACTTGCAATGACTAGTTGCAGACCCTAGCCTGTCTTGGCTGAGGAAGTAAAGCAAATTCACAGAGCAAATGACCTGTAGAAGAGTGTGGAACTCATGAAATAAAGACATGAAGAAAGAAACAGCAGGCACAAGAGAGGAGAAAAAATAGAGGAATAATCAAAGAGGAAGTATGCGTGTGCCAACAGGACAAAAACCATAAGTTCTTGTTTAAAGTGAAAAATAGTAAGAAATACTTGGAGGAGATAGGAAGGTGTTTGCAAGTCACAGTGAAATAGATGGATAAAGGGTAAGGAGGTGAAGCAAGAGGATATGGCCGGTGTGGAAAGATGTGGAATTGAATGACATTAAATTCTACAAAAAAGAAGAGGGAAGAGATACTGTGTGTCACAGACAGAAGGAACATTGTTCCAAGAAGGGAGCTGTGATGTTAGTAACTTTTTCTCAGTAAGTATTTGGAGACTTGACTAATCCTGGTTGGGTCAACTGAGGCACTGAAATACAGCCATGACAGAGAACCACAAACTGAGTGAAGTAGGCAGTAGAAATTTATGGTCTTTCAGTTCTAGAGTCATGGTACCAGTGGGTTAATTCCTCCTGAAGACTATGGAGAACTGGCCCCATGCTTTTGTCTGGTTTCTGAGGATTTACCAGCATCCTTGGAGTACTATGGTCTGTAAACACATCACTTCCTCTTTGCCTTCATTTTCGCAGGATGTTTTCTGGGGGAGTAGGTGTAGGTGTGATTATGTCTCTGTATGTGTATGTGTGTGTGTACATATCTCTCTGTGTGCATGTTTCTAAATGTATTCATTTTGTAAGAATACTGGTCACATCAGGCAACCCGGTGTACTCTGTCATGAACTCATTTAAACTACATCCACAATAATTGTTTCTTCAAGTAAGGCTGCATTTTGAGGTACTGAGGCTAAGACTTCAAGACATACATTGAGGAAGGGACAGGATAAAATGCAAACCACAACAGTTAGTTTAGCAAAACAGGACGGAATTAGAGTTAAGTGGGGCAGTGTCCCTAGGCAATGAGTTTCATCTTGATACCCTGTCATTTTCAAGCGTAGGTGGAAAGCAGATGAAGGTGAACATCTGTATGTGCTGCCTCATTCCATCAAAACTTTTGGGTAATTGACTGCGGCTTCTCCATTTTGTCTGGAGGCTTAGACATTCAAAGAGTCATAAATATACTCTATGAGCATATAACTCTCTGGTAAAGTAACTGTATGCCCACCACTTACACACAGAATGCAGAAATAGGAATCATGCCAAGGGTGGCAACTTAGCAGTCACAATAGTGCACACAACAAACATTGCCAGTCTATACTAAATTCTTGTGACACCTCACTGTGCAACACTGAGAGAGGAGTCAGTCTGAGAGAACAATCAATATCAGGCTGATGAACCACAATTAAGACATGTCAAGATCCAAAATTTACTGTTGACAAATGGTCCCTCATTGACAACGTTGCTCAAAGATGAAAACAAAAATGGTCATCCCAGGAGAGCAGAATTCAGTCCTAGAGAAATCTTAGTTGAATAATGGCTTAGAAAAACTCACAACATTAAAAATGCCAACGTTGTTAGGAAAATACTCACCTTTATACTTTTGATTTTATGGAATTTCCCAAAATAATACTTAAAAACTTAATGATAAGGGGAATTGCTCTATGGCATTCCAAAAATAATAATAATAACACTAAAGTGAAAATTACATAAAATGTCATGACCTTTGAAGCTATTGTTGCTGGGATGTGAAATATGGCATATTACTTTGAGTTTTTATTTTCATTTTGGAAATGACTACTCTTTTCTTATCTCTGCAGTAATTCAAAAGATTCCTATAAAAGAAGGGCTCTAAAATAGTCTTGTTCACCCTCTTCACATGACTAGCTAGCGCAGACCCACTTTCATGTCTGAACTGACTTCTACAAACCCCTTTGCCTTCACTGAAAGGAAGTTTTCTTTCACTTTTCTTTCTAAGTATTGACATTTTGACTTTCAGGCATGATTGTGAAAATTCTTTAATTCCTGCTCTTTCACACTGAGTCCTAAACATTTCCCAAGTTAAAAAAAAAAAATTCTTTTACATTTACCACTTTACCCTCTGCTCAAATAAGTCAGATTTTGTTGAATACATGAATGAAAACTTCAAGACTGAAAGACCCAGTGCTACAGAAAGTATACTCTTAATTGCTTGGCTAATATTGATAACCCAGGAAAGATAATAGTAAACATGTTATATTTTTCTAATGACCTACATTTGCCCATTTCCCATCATTCCCAGGCCTTACATTCCCTGAGGGAATGGAAGGTCCACAGTAGGCCTACAGAGGTTCCTTAGCATCTGACCATCCCTCAATCTGAGCCAAGAACTTCATGCAAACAGCCATGGCAGACTTTCCACACACAACCCCCAAAACATTGTGATCTCCCAGGAATGAGCAAAACAGAAGAGTAAATTTCTAGATCTTGGTGCCTAATAGGTTGCAGACAGGCTGCCCACTAGATCTAGAAAGCACACAATGTTTACTAACAGCTAAACTAATGGGAAACAAGCTTTTCTTCCCCTATTTAGAAGTATAAACTAAACAGATTCATGTCATTCATGTCTGGATAGGTATTGACTGACATGAATTGCCATTTTCTATAACTGAAGTGGATCATAAATTTACTGTGGAAGCATCCTACACTCAGAATGAATTCACAGTGATTCTCAAAAGGTTAATATTCTATAAGTGCACAGATTTAAAATTCATTTGTAACATGCATCCGCCCCCCCTCAAGCCCCCACACAAAGTTTTTTCTTATGCAACAAAATTTGGAAATTGAAGAAAATAATATTTTGGTTTTGGGAATGTTTTAATTTTGTTTTGTTTTGCAGAACAATTTTTCCCAGTGATTTGTCCCTGAGAAGAAAACCAAATGTTTAAGGAAAATAATTCTTCTAGAATGAGCAGTCTGTATTCAATGGAGGCAAGACTTCTGTAGTCCAAGCAAATTAATCTATGTGTGTTCATGTATGGGGTGTGCATCTGCAGGGAGAATAATCTAATATGTAAGACTAAAACATGCTACCAACCCATATTAATGCCTTTGTATAATGAACACATGCTTGTTAAAAATCATAAATCAGTTGATAAAGAATTTATAGGCTATGACAAAAATATCATTCATTATGTATAATTTTTTAATTGTCAAATGATGTTAGATATCTTGTAATAAAAATAGATAAAAATCCCATAGGTCATTAAGTATGAAAACAGAGATCATCAATCATGAAAAGAAAGTATAGTTGAAAAATTGAGATTAAAAATAAGATAAGTGCTTAAAACAGATACAATTTTGGGGAGTCTGTGGACAATGTAAAAATAGCAATGTAATTGGTTATTTAGCTCTCCTTGTTAAAAACCTCATGCCAGTTACATTGGAGAGCATCTTCTTTTCTCATTTCTCATGCTTTCCTATACAAGAGGACTATCGAGAATAACAAAATGGTCTTTTCCAAGTGGTTTTGAAAATTACAAACACGGTTTTCACTGACTTTTCTTCAGATTTTACCTCGCATAAACTAAATTCTAAAGTACAATTCACTTAAAGCATTTCTAAGAGCAGATAAGCCAAAGCAGTCCAAATACTTCTGAGTGATCTAAGTTACTCTAAGAGATAGAAGTAAAAGGACATGGGAAACTAGCATTTAAACTGTTTCCAACTGAAGGAAAATGTTCAAATGTCCTCAGAACTAGAAATGGAAAGCACTGAAACACAGTCACTCTAGAAAGAAGGACCTGCAGATGCTCAAGGCCCTATATCCCAGTCATGTCTTGTGGGAAGTACAGAGGTCCTTTTGCTCAAATATAAGCACTAGGGGAACCAGGAATGTTAAAAACATAGGGTTATCCTTTCAAAGGGAGGAATGTATAACCTGTTATCAGCCCAGAGGCCTGGGAGGGGACATGGTTAATAGCCTGGTAAGCTTTGCACTATCTGTGTGGCTGAGACCACACTGGATCCTTCCCCAGACCCTTATTGTGAGCTTCTCAATCTATAGAACCCATCTTTTTGGAAGGTGTCACATGTAGTCAATCTACAGAACCCATCTTTATGGAAGATGTCACATGTGCTTTACAAAGAGTTTCAATGTAGTTATGTAGTGAGCTTTATTGTGAACACAGGATTGAGTATTTATCACAAGGAAAATTTTCACCAAATTTGCTGTGCTTAAATTCGCCTAAAGTAAACTACTTGGAGCCAGGCTCTCAAAGTTTGAACCAACACCTTCTACTTAGTTGTGTTGAACTGAACTCCTTCTTGCCTCTGTGCTGGTCAGGGTGGCTGCAGAGACCCTCCACAGCCCCAGCATTTCTTTGCTTCACTCCACCATCCTGCCTTTCCTCAGCTCCAAGTGGGTGGCGGGGAGTAGACCTCCACAATCACTGCCCTAGAAATTTTGATTAAGTTATCCTGTAACCTTTCTCAAAAAGAGGACCGCTATCCTTAGGTAAATTCTAAAAATGAAGTGGTCATTTAATCATAAGATCCTTGACAAAAGACTGTAGTTTATGTACACAAAAGAATAAACTCTCATGCATGGTAGGGAGTAAGATGTTCACTGCTTAGAAGTTGTTTTAAATAGGATGCTAAACATAAGTGTGTTTCTGTGGAGTCCCCCAATGGAGCAAAATAGATCAAAGCAGTGTTCTTGTTAGAGGTCACACTCAAATTTCTTTTTATTCTAGTCTTCAAAGAATAAAAATTAAGCTATTTCTAATGTCATAACACATTTTCAATTATGCTAAATTTTAGAAAATTCAGAGAACACAAAGAAAAATTGAAAGTGATTTTTAAGTTCAATTCTCAGAGAAAAACAGTAACAAGTATTTAATTTTCCCCTTCTTGTCTGTAATGATGCATGTATAAAAACAAAATGTAATGCTGAGCACATTTCCTAGAAATCTATCCTTTTATATGGCATATTATGAATATTTTAAAATTTTACGAAATACATTGCCATAGTATCATTTTCATGGGTCTATTTGCACAGTCTTTTGCTAACTACACACTTGAAACAATTTGCCAATACTAACAGATGCCAAATAGGTTATCTATATAGTTTTTGCATCATCAGGACTTCTGCTAACGAACATTGCTAGAGAAGCATTTTTCTTCTATTCGTGGCTATCTATTTCATTTCTTTATAGACATTTCTTTATAGAAATGAAATTGCCAAGTGAAATGGCAAGCTATATTTAAGTCTATTGATGCCCATAAGCAATTTTCTCTTGAAAAGTCTAGAAATTAAGACTAGCAGATCTGATTCCCCCTGAGCAGAAAACTCAGAAGTCAGGGTTTAATTTACTGAATGTCCAAGGACCGCTCTTGGGATCAGTTTGTACAGAAGGGAAAATTGTGCAGAAGCAGCAATGACTCTCCAGTGTGACCCAGCAGTGGTGGTTAGTTTATTCCCAGGGGCTCAGAGGCTAGAATGACTCTCAGTTGTGCTGAAGTGACTAAGTCCTTTACCTCCACACTAGCCAGTCGTTGGATGGGGCCATACGAGGAACAGATGTGTGCTTGGATAAGGGGTTTCTGCTACTAAGTTTACTTCTGAATCTCTTAGGTGGGACAGCCCCAGAACCTGGCTCACTATATGTCCACTAAAGGAAGGCACAGACTACATATGACAGGGTGCTCCACACTAATGTCACCAGTACTCTGTGAGGAGGCCTGGCTTCCCTCATTTTGACACCTCTTCTTGTCGTTAGTTGTTTCACTTTTGCAATTTAAAACGTGAATAGTGTGTCTCCTTTCTTAGCAGTTTGCATTTTTAATAAATTGCCTATTCATGATATTGGCCTGTTTTCTTATTATGGTGATTTGCCAGAGGGGATGTTGGGCTAGCTATTTTTTTGAGAGCTATTTAGAGAGTAAGATAAAAGACTTCTTGTAAACCATGCCAAGTTTCTTAGTCTGAAATACTTTCATTCACATTCTTTATGACATGTAGCAGCAGAAACGTTTAGTTCGTATGCTCAAAACTTTCATCCTACTTTATGGCTTCTGGCTACAAAGGCAGAGGAAACATGCTTAAAACAACCTTCTTCTCCGCAAGATTCTATCAATACTGATTGAACTTTTCTAGTATTTGCATGTGCAAAATTTAATTTATTGGCAAATTTGAGGTATAACTAAGATAGGGTGATAATTTTTCTGTAAATAATAAATTTTCCAAAACCATTTATTGAATTCTCTATTTTCCCATGTTTTAGAGTTCAACTTATATTGTGTCATAAATTCTTATTTTACTAATGGCCAAAGGAATTTAATCCATTTTTAGGGTCCCTACTGGAAAATATTTCATTAACAACTTTTTTCTGGTATATCACACTGCATATGCAAAGGATAGTGCTATGTATAAATATCCTAGCCAGTTTCCTGTCCTTTCTGAAAAAGAATGGTTTGACATAAAATAATTAAATTAAATATTAAATATGAACATAATTTCCAGTTTTGAATGATGAGTTTTAATTATGTTCAGGGACCACCCTACCTATTGAATGCTAATAATATTTAGAATCCTTCTATACCACTTAGGCACATTCTATTGAAAGAGCGGAGATGACTCTCTCTATTACTCTAAACCCAGGGGATTTGATCCTATTAAAAGTAATTCACATTAGCATCATTAAGAGGATAATCCTATTTGGCCTACATACAGTTCATTCCTTTCTCTTTTTTCTTCACAATGCAACTTGGCTGTGCACTTCCTTTGACTAAAAAAGAAATAAACAGAAGGGCAGAATCCACACTGGACAATACAGTTTCTGCCTTTCACCGAGCATTCTGAAGTGGGTTTTCATGGGCACAATAAATCAATAATAGACTAGCAGCGACTTATCATTTAGTAAAACATCTAGCTTCTCAAATTCTACTCAGTGAGGAAGGTACATACTGACTATGACTTAAATAACAATGTTCATTCCTCTTCTACATCTGGGTGCCTCAACTAGGGGAAGGAATGAGTTTGGTTTGACTTCAGGCCTGTGATCAGCTAGAAGTTTCTGGAAGGAGATACCAGTCTTTCAAATGCTTCATGGGTTTCTCAGTAAAACCAGAAATTACTGTGGCCTACTTTACTAAAATGCAATTTCCTAGTAAATTCAATACTAGTGCCCTTGCTCGAAAATAAAATTTTCTTCTCAATGTAATAATGTTTCAAAGTGAAATAAAGATGCTCTGACTATACTTGCCTACAACCATCCCATCTGTGCCAATGCAGAATAACCATGTTTGTGTTCTTCTGTTTATTAGGCTGGCTTTCTGACTGTCTTCACATGTTAACACCATGAAGCTAAAATCACATGGAAAAACTCTCCAAAATGATACATAATTATCTTGGGGTGGTTGGGATAAAGAGTAGAAATTTCAATTAATTGTTTTGAAATAAATTGTTTTTATTACCATCATAGAAGTGTAGCACAGATAACATCAACAAAACCAAAAACAAACAAAAATACAAAATGAATTGATTAGCTGTGAATATAGGAATCTTCTCTCTCCAGTCCATCCAAGACATATTTGTTTTCATTGTTTCTGTCTCAAAAGGAAGATGCTTTCTCCTATGGATGGTTGCCTTTTCTCCTATGTTCCCAGAATACTTCAGCATGGGCTTTGCTGAACAGTTAACTTCTGTGGCTGCCTTTCCATGCCTTGGGCTCTCTGTCACTGGTATACAATACCCACACTTTACATTAATAACTTCCCTTCTCCTGTTTACCACACATTTGTCTTTCTCAAACTTCTAGAAAGAGTTGTCTGTATCCCAACTTTACTTCCTGACCAATTTGTTCCTGAGTTCATTGAAACTTTCTCATCTTTAGCATACCAGTGACACCATCTTGTTAAAGACCTGATACCAAATAGAATAAATTATTTTCAGCCCTCTTATTGGTTCAAATTTCCCTGAAACAATTTGCATTGTTGACTCTACATTTCTTAACATCACCTTCTGCCTAACTCAATTGATCCTCATCAATTAATTCTTTTACTTCATTGACTACTCAGACATTTCAAAGAACTCCACTACAGCAGGCACAATTTCTCATTTTTAATTACAGTTTCTTTCATTTTTAATGGATTATTTTTTAATTTTTATTTATGATTTGAAATTTTCATATATGTATACAATGCAGCTTGAAAATTTGCACCCAGAACCTAATAACACATCTGTCTCCCAAATTCAGGTCATCTTTTAAAATTGTATTTATTTAATTTTAACCCACAGATTCCAATTAGTACTGCCCATATGTGCAAGGGGATGGGGTCTTTCACTGGGGCTTGGGCAGCCTGTCTGTTACTACTGCCCTCAAATGTGATTCTATCCCCAAGTAGCCTTCAACTGCCAATAGTTCCTCAGCTAAGGGTGAGATCTCAGTAGTCCCTCTCTGATCCACAGGCTCCATTTTTCTCTCCATACATTCCCAGAATTCCTTTATGTTCCAAGACTTTAAAGGCAGCTTTAAATTTACAAATCTCAAATTTCAGTGTCCATTCCAAATTTATCTCCAGGTCTTAGACTTTATAAGGCTATGTTCATATACAGCAAACTTTCCCATCTCATTCTGCAAATACAATTTAGTAATTTTAAATTGACAACTCCCAAGTTTTCTTCAGCTTAGTGTACTTCCAATAACTGTCTTTAACTTCAGTTCCTAGAACTAGACAATGATGTTGATAAGTAAAAGAAATGTTATCACATAAATCTACACCCTAATTCTAAAGTAGATTTTACATGATTTTTCCTTTTACTTTTGACATTATAAGTATATCATTCCCCCCTTCCCTTTCCTCCCTCTAAACCTTCCAGTATACCCCTCATTGCTCACTTTCAAATTCATGGCCTTTTTTATTAATTGTTGTTACATATTATGCATATATATGGATATATTATGTCCTTATATGTAACAGTTATAATTAAAGAATAAGAAGCTATGAATTTGAGGAGCAGAAGAGGCACCAGAGGAATTGAAGAGAGGAGAAGGAAGGGGGAGATTATGTAAATGCAATATTTACATATGAAATTCTAAAGATAAATTTGAGAAAAGAAGAGAAATTAGAAGAGAGGACATAGTCTTTTTTTCTTATTTCTTACATTTTTTATTAAGGAATTTTTTATTCATCTTACATACCAACCACAGATCCCCCTCTTCACTCCTCCCACCCCTCCAGTCTTCCCCTCCCAACCTACCCCTCCTTATCTTGTTGGAGAGGACATAGTCTTAAAAGAGAAAGCAGGATGAAGCCTGAAACAAGATTCTGTGTCATGCACCCCATCATCCTAAATGTCACTTGATTCACAAACATTAGATTCCAAGAATCTTATACTCATAAGGATAATGACAGTGGTTATGTAGCTTTGATTATCCAATATTTCTTTTACTTTCTTCTGTTAAAAAATAGCCTGTTTCTCCTCTGCTGTCAGGCTTACATCTTTGACAAAATAATAAAACTAGATTGGAGAGGGAAAGATCTGTTTTGTCTCATGGCTTCAGAGATTCCAGCCCATGGTCCCATACCCCATGCTACTGTGCAGAAAATGAGACAGAAAATCATGGCAAGAAGCAAAGAATGCTTACCTTGTAGTCGATGTTGGGGGGGGGGGAGAAATAGGACAAGATGGAGTCTCTAGGGCTCACCTCCATGGAATTACTTTCTTCAATTAGATCCTGCTCCTGAAGTGTCCATCACCTCTCAACAACCAATCAAATTAAGAATTCACCAGTGGATTAACCATTGATGAAGTGACAGTGTTCATGATCCAATCACTTAACAAAAATCTCATACCTGAGCACTGCTGCATCAGGGACTAAGGTTTCCAAACATGAGCTTTAGAAAACCCTTTCTGACACTAACCAAACCATAACATGTCCCATTAGGAACCTTCTTTCTCCAAGTTCCAGATCTGATAGATAATTCCAGAGAGAGCTGCCATATTTTTTTATTTTTTTATTAAGAAATGTTTTATTCATTTTACATACCAATCACAGATCACCCTCTTCCCTCCTCCCACCCCTCCAGCCTTCTGCCCCAACCCATTCCCTCCTACTAGAAGGTAAGTTCCCCCATGGGGAGTCAGCAGAGCCTGGTACATTTAGTAGAGGCAGATCCAAGCCCCTCCCCCTGCCTCAAGGCTGTGCAAGGTGTCCCACTATAGGTAGTGAGCTCATGTACCAGGGATGGATCCTAATCCTATTGCCAGGGCTCTCCTTAAGCAGATCAAGCTGTACAACTGTCTAGCTTATGCAGAGGGCCTAGTCCAGTCCCGTGGAGGCTCCACAGGTGTTGACCTAAATTTCATGAGCTGTCATATTTTTTGACAGCCTCTTATCACACCTAACATATAGTAGGTGTGATATTTGACCACAATGAACCAAATATTCCTCCACTACCACTTTAGAACAAGCCACAATAACTTCCCTCTCTGGCCTGTAAAATTGCAGTACCCTGTAAATAGTTCTCCTGTTTGTATCCTTGCTGCCTTTACAATGTAGTCTCTGAAGAGCAGCCAGAGTGTCTTTGAAAAATTTTATTAAGTAATGCCACTTTCTGCCCAGAGCCCTCTCTTAGACTAAACTATAAAGACTTTCAAACAGCCTTAATGGCTGGCTCTATATAACCTGTGTCCTTCCCAAGCTCCATCAATGCTGCTTCCCAGGCTCTGCCACCTCCCACCCATTTCCTATAATCCTATTCCAGCATTTTCTAGAAAAATCCCTAAATATAGGTAAGTTGTATTCCTGTAACTCTCTTCAAACCATGGATCAAATCCAGCTGATTGCTTATCAGTTCCATGACTGTCATGGTTACCTACCCATTCTTCTTCTCCAATCTCTTTCTGTAGAAATGGATATAGGACCACACACTCAGGCTTTTACTTATGGTGTTTCCTTTGCCCAGTTACCACTGCCCACATCATTCTGCTTAGATATACTTCATTTCTTTCAAGTCTATACTGATGCCATCTCCCTACACCATCCTCAGAATCTCTGTGAACCTATCTCCATAATGTAGAACACGTAACACCCACTGTGCTCCCCACTCCCTTTAAGCTACATTAATTTTCTTTGGTAAAAAACTATTTACATGTGTATGTGTGTACCTAGGTCTATGCATGTGTACCATGTGCATTCAGTAGCCCAAAGAGGTCAGAATAAACTAATGTTACAGATGATTGTAAGCTATCATGTAGGTGCTAGGAATTGAACACAGGTCCTTGGCAAGAGAAGCTATCTCTCTTAACCATGGAGCTATCACTTCAGTGTCTCATTTTATTTAAAAAAAAAAAAAAAAACTCTGCAAGTGCTCTTAACTGCTGAGCCATCTTCCAGCCTCTACTTTATTTTTCTAAGTGTGTTTTACCATCTACTTTATATTTCACATTTTTGTTATGACATACATTCATATTTTAGTTATTCTTTTAACCCAGAACCTACAATTATAAAAACTGATCAAAGCTTAGTAAGTATTTACTTGTTAAATAAATTTAAAAAGTCTTTTACTCAAGATAAATTTACTTTGAAAATTAATTTTTTAAAAAGGTACTTCTGGCTGGGCAGTGGTGGCACACACCTTTAGTTACAGCACTCGGGAGGCAGAGCCAGGTGGATCTCTGTAAGTTCGAGACCAACCTGGTCTACAGAGCAAGATCCAGGACAGGTAGCAAAAGGTACTTCTGGACTACTATGTGCACTTCAATGTTGTGGTGGTTTTAAGGAGATGTTCCCCCTAATCTCAGACATTTGAGTGCTTGGTCCCCAGTTGAAATATCATCTAGGTAGTTTGGGAGGTATTGACTTGCTGGAGGGAGTTTATCTTTAGGGATGAGAGGGGCAGGCATTGAGGTTTCAAAGCCTCACACTATTCCCAGTTCGCCCTCTTCTGCCTCCTGCTCGCAGTTGGAGGTGTGAGCCCTTAGCCCTTCCAGTTGCCAAGTCTGCATGACATCATGCTTCCCTACTTTGATGGTAATGGATTCTTAGCCCTCTAGAACTACAAGCCCAAACAAACCCTACCTTTTGTAAATTGCTTTGGTTATGGCAATCTATCCAAGAAAAAGAAAATAACTAATACAAATAAGAACCAAGCTTTGCCTATTTCACACACTATACATCTGGAGAATGGCAGCCTTCAGTTTAGCATGATTCCAGTTGTGTGTGCTCACAAGGTAAGCTGAAGACATAATAAAATAAACAAAAATGTAGATAATTGTAGGCCTCCAAGTAATACAGAGCAGAATAGAAATAATAGTGAAATTATCTAGTCACCTTCCAAAAACTCTCTTCCTTTTATGTGTGTGAAGAGTTTGGGGGCAGTAAATTCAAATTGAAGGATAGCTGATATGATTAGAATACCCAATCAGGTTTGATGGATCTGAAATTATTGGCCCATAAATAAAATGACCACACTAAGATCAGTTTAATTTCCTATCAGCAAGTCTACCCTTTGTTTTATATGAAGAAGCTGTTCAGAGGTTGCATGGCTGTAAGTAACAGATTTATTTTAGTGATGCTTTTCCATATTTAAAATGTCCCTATTATATATCTTTACTACACAGAGTAAATTACCCTTAATCATTTCCAAGATTATTTGAAGTATTTGTGTTGGAGGTACTATGTTATATCAGAAATATCTTTTTTTTTTTAAACTAGAAGATGAAAACCAAAGACCTCCCTTTCTCTGAAGAACATTTCCTTGGTTAAAACAATAGATATTCCCTAGCTGCCTTCTCCAGTAGAAAATCTATAAAGTTCAAATTCAATCATATAGAAAAAACCAATTTGATTTGATTGCTAAAATAAGATAATGTAAAAAAAAAGTGTGCTTTCTGAAAAATGCTAAAAGTCCTGTGATGTTCAAAATAAACACATTGGAAATTAGCAAATATATTTACTGCCATATTCAATTTTTGTAACCTTATGTTTTCTACCCACACATAGCATATAATTATCCAAATAAACTAAATATTTATAAGGCTTTGCAAGATTCTGAAAAGGATTAGCTTGGGGTCTGGAATTTTATGGTAGTTGTAATGTCTAAAAGGAAATATAAGAAAGAAAATGTTTTCCATGTTCATCTAAATGGAGCAGATGGCTACTAGTTGCAACTGTATATGATTAATATGTGCAGTGTTTTCTGATGGCTATGACTGTGTACGAATTTGGCTTTTTGCAATGTGAATCCATTGTCAAACAAGTCACTTACTTGCCAATGATGGCATAGAGAATGAATCAAGTCCAAATGAAATGAAACATACCCCATGCTTTCCCTTCAGGAATATCAGAGTGTGTTTACCTATCCCTTCATCTTAATGCAATCTTGTGTTATAGGCACAGTGCAGGTGAGCTGAGAAGCATGCCCAATTTAATCTGCTCTCATAAACCTACACAGGCTACCAGAGCACTACTGAAGGCTCAGACATGAGGATTGAGACCCATCTCCTTGGTCAGTTCTGTAGCTTGCTCTATTTCTTTGTGTGGAAAACACACAGTGTAACCGAGAGGCCTTCTAAGGGTGCTTCCAAGGTAGGTTTTTTGTTGTTGTTGTACAGGTTTTTTTTTTTTTTTTTTTTTTTTGGTTTGGTCTGGCTTTTGGTTTTTGTTTTAAGACAAACACAGTTAATAATCAGGATCCACTGAGGGCTGGTTCCCAGACTTGGTCTGGAGATACCAAAAATGAATATACTCAAATTTCCTTATATAAATGGCATTGTGTTTGCACACAACCTGTGTATATGTTCCTGTACTGTAGCTGGAGTTTTCTCCAGTCCTGTCCAGCCCCACGGACCTCACAACCGCTTATAAAATAATCACTCAGAAGTTCACATTAATTAAACTGCTCGGCCATTAGCTCAGGCCTACCATTGTCTATCTCTTACACTTAAACTCAGCCCCTTTCTGTTAATCTATATGTCGCCACGTGTTCTGTGGCTTTACCTATTGCCTTTACATGTTGCTCCCTGGACGGCAGGCTGACGTCTCCTCTAGGCTTCCACCTCCCAGCCTCTCTTCTCTGTTTGTCCCACCTATCCTGTACTTCCTGCCTGGCTACTGGCCAATCAGCGTCTTTATCAGTCAATCATAGTAACATATATTCACAGCATACAGGACATCCCACAGCACTGTATGCTTAAGATTCCACCTAGAACTAATGCTAAAAGTTACTGGTTTTCTGTGTTTTCAAAGAATAAGAAGAAAAAAAAAATCCGTACATTTTTCTTAGAAGAAAAATTGTTTTTATCTGCAATTTTTTGGATCCACTGATGTAGAACCCTCAGATACCAAATACCAAGAGTTGACCCTTTCTCAAATGTCCAAGAAGAGGCAGTCTGTTTTTTCAACAGTCACCTCTTCCCACAATTCCCTGACACGACAAAAAAGAATGTTAAAGCCAATGTGACATAGAGATGGTTAAAGCAGAAAATTGACCTTCTTGCCTGTTCTGTTTCTAGAAATTTATTTAAGATTTTATGAAATCTGATCATATTATATATAGTCTTTTTTCTGGTAAAATATTCAAATTTTGGGAAGCTGAGGAAGAATAACCACAAGTTCAAGGCAAACCTAGGCTATATGATGAGAACTTATCTCAAAAGAAAAGGAAAGGAAAGGAAAAGAAGGAAAGGGAGGAAGGAAGAAATTAAGGGAAAGCGGAGCAGAAGGGGGATAAAGGAGAAGAAGCTCAGATCTCATTATCAATTGCTGAGTCATGTTCCAACTGTACTGATATAATAATCTTGACCAGAAAATATCAATATGCTGGTATCTTATGGAAGGTCCTGTTCAAACACCACAAATTGAGACATCAGTGGTCAGAAATATGTCTTTAGGTTACTGATTTATGCTATGATTCCAAAAATGATAACTCCTTGATATAGAAGTGTGGTGGTATTGTGTTCCCCAAAATATTGTGTACCTTAATAAACTTATCTGGGGTCAGAGACAGAACAGCCACAATATTAAACAGAGGTTAGGCAGTGGTAGCACACGCCTTTAATCCTAGCATTCCAGAGACAGAAATCCCTCT
>CABHPR010117121.1:0-22892 GCA_902168415.1 Peromyscus melanophrys
GTGTGTGTGTGTGTGTGTGTGTGTGTGTGTGTGTGTGTGTGTGTGTAGGTCAGAGGACAGCTGTCAGGTCTCTCCTTCTATCATGTGGGTCCCAGGAATGAAACTCAGGAAGCAAGAACATTTACCTGCAGAGCCGCCTCGCCTACCCAAGGCATGACAAACTTCAAAAGCACAGGAAACAAAAGCAAAAAATTGACAAGGGGGATCCTTTCTTTGGTGCATAAGCATGGTGCTTGAATGTTCACACCATTGAGTGGCATGTGTCTCCCACAAGCCTTGTTAGCACATCAGAACAATACCAGTCTGATGTAGAAAAAGAAGTAAAAATAAATAAATAAATAAAAGTAAAAGGAGAAAATAAAGACAAAAGAAAAAACAAAAAATAAAAAATGGCTAATCAAATTATTTCAAACTGAAGTGTCTGGTGAGAAAAAAGAAAAAAAAAGAATGAGAAGACAGTTTACACAAGGGAAAGATGTGCCATTTGTTCGTCTGAGAAAGAACTGGTGTCCAGAATACACAGGAACTAAAATAGTCAACAGCTGAAAAAGTAATCCAGCCAAAACCAGGCAAATGACCTGAGTACCCTTTTCACAAAAATGCTGTGTAAACAGCCGTGAAGTATTATTTATAAAACACCATCAGCATGACCAGCCGAGGAAATGCAAATCAAAACCACAATGAGACATCGCCTCACCCCAGCTGGCATGGAATGAAAGACAACAAATGCTAATAACAAGTAACAAAACATGTAAGTAATAAATAAATAATAAGTCAGATAGCAAATGCTGCCCACCATGAGGAGATGGAAAATTCACACATTAATGCGGTTAGTATGGGAAACTACATGGAGGTTCCTCAGAAAAACGAGAAATAAAACTGCCATGTAACCGAACCGTCTTGCCCCCAGGTACATCTGCCAAGGAAACAAAATGCCAGGTCGTTCATACTCATTGCAGCACTGTTCAGCCACTAGACAGAGTCCCCAACAGTGGTCACTTAGGGATGAGTGGATTAGGAAAAGGTGGTGTATATAAACAATGGAATGATAGCCATGAAAAAGAACGGAATTCTGATATTTGTGGTAACCTAGATAGAAGGCATTGTATTAAATAAAAGAAGCACTACATGCTCCCACTCATGCGTGGGAGCTTACCAAATTGGTTTCATAGAAATGCAGAGTAGCACAAAGCCACGCTGATGCCCATGATCCATGCTGCCACCCGGGATCATGTTGAGATCCATGATCAGGGCTGCCACAGAAGACCATGTTGATGTCCATGATCCATGCTGCCACTGGGGACCATGTTAAGGTCTGTGGTCCATGGTGCAGCCAGAGGCCATGTGAACGTGGTCTGTGCTGCTACTGGAAACCATGTGGAAGTCCACAATCTGTGCTGCTGCTGGCTGTTGTAGGCAAGGAAGCTTCTTTCACGGTGCTTTCAATGACTGCAGACTCATAGTTGAGAATGAGAGGCATTGAAGATATCTGTGACAATCTCTCCTCACCCTACCCCACCCCCCAAAAAGAAACTGCTGTGGGATGTTCTGTATGTTAAATGTGTTGCTCTGATTGGTTAATAAATAAAACACTGATTGGCCAGTAGCCAGGCAGGAAGTATAGGCGGGACAAGAAGAGAAGAGAATTCTGGGAAGTGGAAGGCTGAGGGAGAGAGACGCTGCCAGCCGCCACCATGACAAGCGAGATGTAAGGTACCGGTAAGCCATGAGCCACGTGGCAACTTATAGACTAATAGAAATGGGTTAATTTAAGACATAAGAACAGATAGCAAGAAGCCTGCTATGGCCATACAGTTTATAAGTGATATAAGTCTCTGTGTGTTTATGTGGTTGGGTCTGAGCGGCTTCAGGACTGGCAGGTGAGAGAGATTTGTCCTGACCATGGGCCAGGCAAGAAAACTCTAGCTACAAAAAACAGTCTAGACAGGAAGCCATTGAAGAGTTCTTGAAAATCATGATAGGGATGCTGAAGTGTAGCTCTTCACAGTTGGTGGCTTCTGGTGAGTGGAGGACTCAGTTATCTTTAAGGGGCTGGCCACTGAGAGTTTGGCCATGCTCCAGTGAGTATATGAGCAAAGGACAATACAACTCGGACTTGGCAAATTTTTTTCTCTTTGGGAGGAGGGCAAAAGGGTGGAAGGTGAGCCTGGGAAGCAAATGTGGTCAGGGTGCAATTTGTGAAGTTCCCAAATAACCAATAAAAATATTATGTTGGGCCAGGTGGTGGTGGCACATGCCTTTAATCCCAGCACTCAGGAGGCAGAGGTAGGCAGATCGCTATAAGTTCAAGGCCAGCCTGAGCCTGGTCTACAGAGTGAGTTCCAGGACAGCCAAGGCTACACAGAGAAACCCTGTCTCGAAAAACGAAACAACAACAAAAAATTATGTTGGGAAAAAAATAAATAAATAAAAATAAACATACTGGCTATTTAGGAAAAAAATAAAGGAAATACAGAGTAGAATATGTGGTGATATTTTATTTGTGCTTTAATAAAGTTTGCCTGGAGATCAGAGGAAAGAGCAAGCCATTTTAAGTAAACAAGAAGTAAACACATGCCCTTAATCTCTCAGTAGGCAGGATCTCTGTGTGTTCAAGGCCACACTAGGGAACAGAGCCAAGCGTGGGGACACATGCTTTTAATCCCAGTACCAACCATAGAGGCCTGGAGGTCTGTACAGACAGACCAAAAGTGACAGAGCTGTATAGGAAGAGGAAGTGAGGTAGCTGGGCCAAGATAACCAGTGAGAGGGCAGAACAACAAGGCAATAAAGGCGTGGGTAGACAGAATGTAACTCGCATTTGGAAGCTGCAGAGTTGGTGAGGTAAGGCTGGCTGGTGGCTTTCCCTATTTCCCTGATCTAAGGCTTTCACCCCTATATTTGGCCCCGTGCTTTTTATTTTAATAAGACCATTTAGAAATTCATCTACAAGAATATGGGTTACTGAGGCTAGAAAGGGGACGAAGGAGATAAGACTAGAAAAGTCAGTTTGTAGCTACAAAACTCCAGCTAGGTATGGAATCAGTCCTGGAGCACGGTGGCATTCGGGAATATTGGAGTTCATGATTATTGTATATCTCAAAATCGCTAAACAAATGGGTTTTAAAGGTTCCCAAAACAAAGAAATGATCAGAGCTGAAGACGTAGCTTCAGTGCTTAAGAGCACTTGCTGTTCTTCCAGAGGACCTGGGTTCAGTTCCCAGCAGTGGCATGGTAATTCACAACCACTTGTAACTCCATCTCCAGGGCATCTGACCACCCTCTTCTGGCCTCTGAGAGTATCACATGGCAGACAGATACTAACAAACACATAAACTAAATAACAGTAATGAAATAAATAATAAATGTTTGAGTTAATGGGCATAATAATTGCCTTCCTTTGATTTGTTCTGTTTTGTTTTGTTTTTCGAGACAGGGTTTCTCTGTGTAGCTTTGCACCTTTCCTGGGATTAAAGGTGTGCACCACCACCGCTCAGCTCCTTCCTTTGATTGTTACACTTTATACACATACAGCAAAATCTCAATTTTGTACCAATAAATAGGTATAGCTATTATGTGTCAACTGGCAATAATAAAGAGGAACAGAAAAAGTAAGATCAAAAAATGTATCTATGAGAGAAAACATGTAGTATCTCATCACCCCTTATTTTTGAAGTGGATTGGAAAACAATCAGGTGGCCACAGACTCCACCAAACCTAACCAATGGGACATGTGAGCCAGGCCCAGGAGTCTAACATCCTTTCATGGTGTGTCAAGAACAATCTTCCCAGGTGAGGAACTCCCCGCTGCCAAGGAGACTGGTCTGCATGCAGCTGTCCTCTAACTCACCCTCCACCCTCCAGACCCAGAAGCCACGGACAGAGGACAGAGGACAGCCTGCACTGGCACCTGGCCATACCCCAGAGTCAAGGCATCAGAGGCTCCAGAAGGAAGTGAGGGATGGAGTTCTGGGTTCCTTGGGATGGCATATGGGTTCCTGGGGAAGTGGGAAGAAGGGAGAGAAGAATGAAGGCTTCGTAGAACGAGATAGAGGCAAGAAAGCCTAGAATGAGCAAGGAGAGACAGGGTTAGAAGAAAGAAGGGTGGTATGGTGATATTTTATTTGTGCTGAAATGTGATTTTATTTGTACGTTAATAAATAAAGTTGCCTTGGGATCAGCACTAAAAGGAAGCCATTTAGCAGAAGTCCAGCGGTGGTGGCACACACCCTTAATCTGATCACATGGCAGGCAGAGTCTCTGTGTGGTCAAGGACACAGCCAAGCGGTGACTTGAACCTTTAATCCCAGTATCAACCATAAAGACCTGGAGGTCTGTATAGACAGGCAGTGATGAGGAAATCATGTAGTTGGGTTTAGAGCCAATGTAAAAAGACAGGTCACACAGGAGAAGGTCTCTCTCACTCAGGGGAAGGACGGCAGTGAGTGGTAAGCTAAAGGCTATTCGTTAGTTCTTTGATCTCTTGGGCTTTTAACTCTGTATTTGGCTTTGTGTTTCTTATTTAATAAGACTGTTTAGAATTTCGTCTACAGGGTGGCTCTAATCCCTCCCATATTTCACCATTTCCATGCCACCCAGGATGGGAGCCACATGGGTACCACATCAGAGGCAGGTACACAGCCTGGTCTGTCTCAGAGCAAGACACTGCCCCCAGCCTCTCTGAAGGTGATGACTAATGGTGCTGCTGGTTTTATTAGTCTAGGTATGTTATTCCAACAGAGCCAGTATCTCCTTTGACATTTCAATCATTTATTCATCTCTCTCCTCTGAATCCAAATATGGCCACTGAATTTGGATATTGGCTTTGTGTACACCATACATGCATGACACCAGCATGAAAAGCCTTTCAAAGTTGTTTAGTGAGTTTAAAGGTTCTTGAAATGTTCACAGAGAAAAAACAAAGGTAAAGTAGATAGATAATAGGTAGATAGGTAGGTAGATAGATAGATGATAGAGAGATAGATGATTGATAGATAGATAGATAGATAGATAGATAGATAGATAGATAGATAGATAGATAGATAGATAGATGATAGATATATAGACGATAGATGGATGGATGGATAGATAGATAGATAGATAGATAGATAGATAGATAGATAGATAGATAGACAGATAATAGATAGATAACATTTAATTTGATCATCTCCAGTTGTGTCTGTTTTCCTACAAACAACATAACTTCATTTTTCTTTATGGCTGGAAAAGCCTCAATTGTGTGCATACACCACCTTTTCTTTACCCATTCCTCTGCTCTGGACACCTAGGTTGGTTCTGTAACAAAGCTGTTGTGGATAGCGCTACAGTAAACACTGATGTGCAGATGCCGGTGATATTGACTTGAGGTCCTTAGGGTAGATACGCAGCAGTGCTGTAGACAGGTCACACACATCTACTTTTAGTTATTTGAAGAACCTCCATACTGATTTCCATACTGATCAAGTTAAGTCTGTCTCAAAAAGATGAGGATCACATGTATTCTCTCATTTGTGGATCCTATATTTTACATAAAATCATGTGTGTGCACATCACATCAAAGTGGAAAGGAGACTGTCTAGGGAACAGGGGGTCTAAGGAGAGGGGAGAGAAATGAGAGAGGGAGGTAATGGTAAGGGTGTTGTATGCTCAAAGTACTTCATATACTTTTGTGAAAATGGCCTGTGTGTTGGCTAATCACAGTAGTCAGTTTGACTGGATATGACCAAGCCACTGAGCATGCCTGTGGGGGATTTTCTTGGTCAGATTATTTCAAGCAGGAAGAGCTACACTAATCAGGGCCTCTTGTGCAGCCCAGAGTAAAAGACATGGAAACCTTGTTTTTGGCCTGCTTCTCTTCACTCTTGCTGGCAAGTCCATCTACTCTGTTGCTGCTGCATTACTCCACTAATGTTAGAACCATCCTCTTCAGCTCCAAAGTAAACTGAAGTCCAGCATCTCTCTGGGAATCCTCCAGCCTCAGTGTCAGATTGGGAGTGTGGAGACATCTGGCCTCGTGAACTGAGCAATTGCCTCTCCAGCATGAGACAGCCATTGTTGGGCTCTCTGGGTCCCATCATATAGTCAACCTAATAAATCCCCTTTTAATATATGTAGCTGAAGTTTTCCTGTGTCCTACCTGGCCTGTGATCAGGACAAATCTCTCTCACCCAACCTGCTGGTCCTGCAGGTGCTCAGACCCAAATAAACACACAGAGGCTTATATTATTTACAAACTGTATGGCCATTAGCTCAAGCTTATTACTGACTAGCTCTTACACTTAAATTAACCCATAATTCTTATTTATGTTTAGCCACATGGCTTGGTACCTTTTCTCAGTTCTGCCTTCACATCTTGCTTCCTCTGTGTCTGGCTGGTGACTCCTGACTCAGCCTTCCTCTTTCCAGAATTATGCTTGTCTGCTTATCCTGCCTATACTTCCTACTTGGCTACTGGCCAATCAGCATTTTATTTATCAACCAATCAGAGCAACATGTTCACAGCATACAGAGCAATATCACCCATCAAATATATATACATTCTATAAGTTCTGTTCCTTTAGATAACCATGACCAACACACCTTATATAACCCAGTATAATAAAATAATAAAACATTCAATTTCCAAATGAAGCCAATATTTTAGAAAGTGAATTCCCTTTCTGAAACAGTAGTCTTAGGAATTAATGCACAGACCCCCCTGTGAAATAAGCAAACTACTGAAAACCATTTTGAAAACCAGCCAAGCAAAATTCTGTAATGAGCAAGTATTTATTCAGGACCAAGAGATAGCTTGGTGATTAAGAGCATGTATTGCTCTTACAGAGGACTGGGGTTCAGTTCTCAGCACCCACAACTGTCCTTGACTCCAGTTCCAAGGGGTTCTGACACCTTCTGGCTGCCACAGACAGGCTCCTGCACACAGATGGTACACACACATACACTCAAGCATACACACATACACAATAAATCAATTAATTTTTAAAAAATATTTATTCAAGAAGGTCTGACAAAACATTGTAAGAGCAGCAGTGCCTGCAGCCTTGAGCCCACACCCACCTCACCCCACTCCTTCTCATTCTCTGCATACTAGAAGCCTGACTCCAGGCAGGCACAGCCAAGATGGCTGCTGCTTCTCCAGATCCAACCTAGTTGTGGACCAGAAGATGTAGCCCATCCCACACTGCAGAAGCTGAATTCCAGAGAAGTGCAAACAAGACACTCCCTTCTTCTCCAGAACGGTGTGTGGATGAATGAATTAAACATACCAATCAAGAGGCACAAACTAGGGCCAGCAAGATGGCTCACTGAAGGCCTGGAGAGATGAGTCAGTAGTTAAGAGCACTTGCTACTCTTGCAGAGGATCTGGGTTTGGCTCCCAGTACCCATGTTGGGTGACTCACATCAGCTGCATCCAACACCCTCTTCTGCCCTCCAGGCACACACATGGTGCACATACATGCGTGCATTTAAAACATACACTTAAAAATAAATCTTTAAGATGGCTCGGCCAGTAAAGGCACTGACTGCCAAACCTGACAACCTGAGTTCAGTCCCTGAGACCCACATGGCAAAAGGAGAAAACCAACTCTGGCAAGTTGTTCTCTGACCTCCACACATGTATTATGAAGTGTGTGTGTGTGTGTGTGTGTGTGTGTGTGTGTGTGTGTGTGTGGTGTGTGCTCGCGCACATGCGCATGCACGCACACACCTGGGCAGGGCATGAGAATAGCAGTCATAAAAAAGAGGTCATAAATTTGAGAGGGAGTAGTAACAATACAACTCCCACACCTAAAAATATTCATGTTAGTCATGTTTCTATTGCTATGAAAAGACACCATGACCAAGGCAACTCTTATTTTAAAAAGCATTTAACTGGGGGCTTACTTACAGTTGCAGAGATGCAGTCCATTATCATCATGGTGCTGGAGAAATACCTGAAAGCTACATCTTCATCCACAGGCCAAGAGAGAGACAGAGATGCTGGGGCTGGTGTGGGCTTTTGAAACCTCAAAGCCCAGCTGTACTCTTCCTCCAACAAGACCACACCTACTCAAACAAGGCCATAACTCCTGATCCTTCTAATCCTCCTCAAATAGGGCCACTCCCTGATGCCTAAGCAATCAAATACATGAGCCTATGGGAGCCACTCTCATTTAAACCACCACATAATCCAACCACATACCTCCTAAAAAGAAATGCTTGAATGTTTATATTGATTCAAACATAAGCATCTCTGTGTACGTTGAGATTGCTTCAGCTCTTACCCCATTATGGTTCCTACAGTGTATCAGAGATTAAGAGCTGCCCCTGCCAGCTTCACACCCCAACTCCTGCCAACAACACCCCCCCCACAGTCCCCACTCATTGCAACAAACAACTGAAGAGGAGGTTCGGCATTTATACACTGACAGGTCGGGTCTCCAGGCTTTGGGAACACAGTGCCGATCTAGTTAGACGCCAAATAGCAATATTAGGGAAGATGAGGCTCACGGATCCCACGAGATGGGTGGATTGTGAAGTCTCACTAACTTGTCTAGCAGTGGTCACCTAAAGAAAGGAAGTTTTGAGCCAGTCACCAGGATGCAGGACCGTGGATGGCAGGGTGCTGTTGCTATGCGGAAAACTTCACGGAACTACAGAGAAGAGTGAAATTCTAAGACCCAAGGCAGGCAAACACTAAGAAATGGTAAAACTATAACAAAGACAAAACAGGAAATGGTCATCTATCTGCATGGGACCTGGGACTTGGGACCTGGTGGAAACATTTCCACCTACATGCTACCGGCTCCGCTAACAGGCTTGAGGCCTTCCTTCCCTGTATGCTGTGTGTGGAGGGGGTGGGCTCAGTATCTAATGGGGGTTTTCCGGTTTGCCTGGGGATTCTTGTGAGGTACTTAGAGGTGTTTTGTTAATTTTACAACTTTTATGCTCACATATTTGGGATCAGTCATTTATTAAATGCACACACAGGTACTTGGAGGATCCTTGATGCCATACTGGGCCAGTTGTTTGATATGTTAGTGAAAAAGACGTCATGTAGCATGAATGAAATTTCACACATGACAGAACCGCCCCCACTCAGGAACTCCAGAAGTACACAATGTTACACTTTTCCTTCTCTTTGGAAGACAGGGGGATTGGAAGATTCTAGAGTCCCAAGAAGAGGTAGGGTGGGGACAGTCTCTGCGGCATGGGAAACTGAAGGAAAACTGGTTTCATTTCTCTCTCAAGGAAGAACGAGGTGCTCCTCCACCCTGCCACCGACTTTAAATGGCCCTTGGCAACTCCTCAAATGCAGGTTCTTCTTGAAGCAGGAAAAGGACAGGCATTGTCAGAGGTCAAAGGGCAAGGGGATGAAGATCTGGGCAGCATTGGGTGGGGCGGCAGTGGTCCTTAAAAGCCAGCCTGATTTTCAGATCTACAGGCCATACGCTTTGTTTCTGGAAATGCTCGTGAACCCACACACACCCCACTCCCTCACTGGTGAACAGCCCTCCATCTCCCTCCCAAACAAAATCACCTGGCCATTCTCCATCATGTCATTCTCCAGCGTCTCACCTCTAGACATTACACAGCAGGTGACCACAGGGATTACCCTGCAGTAATTTACCAGCACTCAAGAAAATGCAAAGAAAAGCATTTCCCCCAGGTTCAGGCTCTGGTTCACTGCATGGTCTTAGAAACACCACCGGCCCTCTCTGGACCTCAGACTCTTGATCTGTACACTGAAATCATTGTCCCAGTGGCTCCAGTGACCCTTTCTGTTTTGAGGGAAGATGTGCACACGTTCTAAAATTCTGCTCCTCCTTCAGGGTCGCCCAGAGCTGAGCATTCACAGCCTTTCACTCTCGGGGACTGTCAGTTCAACAAGAAGTCTGGAGACATAATATACACTGTATTGTGTACTACGGCTGTCACCTGTGGTGACTGTTCCCTGTGGTGAAGGGGAGGTTAACAGTGGGTCAAGGAATGTAGGAAACCTTGCACCCTCTGCTTGATGGTTTTTCATGCACCACTCCTGGGAATAGAGAGATGACTCAGTGGCTGAGTATGTCAGGTGGGTCAAAACTGCCTGTAGCTCCAGCCCCAGGGCATCTGACACCTACTTCTGTCCTCTATGAGTACCTGCACACACACACACACACACACACACACACACACACACACACACACACACAGAGAGAGAGAGAGAGAGACAGAGACAGAGACAGAGACAGAGACAGAGACAGAGAGAGGCAGAAAGACAGAAAGAGACAGACAGACAGAGATAGAGACAGAGAGATAGAGACAAACAGGCAAGCACACAAACATTTAAAAAGCACACATTTAAAAACATGTATCTTTTTAAAAGTTAAGTCTTTAATTACAAAAATTATCACAACATACGTGGACACTCATTTCCTTTAATTTGTCCTCAAATCTTTGCTCTGCAGCAGGAATCTGGAGAAGGGAAGATGCTGTGTCCTAGGACTCACCACCCCCTCCCCCAAAGAGCCTTCATGGTGTCATAGATGTTGGCCAAATCCCTTGGCTTCCCACATCCAAGCTCATCCTCAGGAAGAACTCTCCCCATTCCCTGCCTGAGGACATCACGCAGTTACCCAGTGCTCATCCTGAAAGACTGTTTGGAGACAGGTAGCCCCAAACCACTGTCCTTTCAAGGATTTTCCTTTGCCCTCTTTGGCTATCTAAGGACAAGGTGGGTCACTAGCAGCTCTACTGGAGTCACCTGCAGAAGCTCAATTGGGTTCTCATTCTGGCCACATCTGCTCATGGCCTGACCTGGAAACACAGGCTGAACTTGTGCAGGCAGTATTTCCAGGGTTACAGGAAGGACGTGAGCATCACTAGGTTAGACTGAGAGACCTTCCTTAAACGGTTTATTCCAGACCATCTACCCAGTGAAAGAGGTCATGCTAGTCTTTGTACATAAAAAATCTAGAGTAAGAACTTCAAAAACTAATCAAGGATTCTGACTCCAAGCCACCACTGACCTGCACACCACAGCCTGAACACCACATCCCTGTATACCACAACCTGAACATCACAGCCCTGCACACCACAGCCTGAACACCACAGCCCTGCACACCACAGTCTGAACATCACAACCCTGCACACCACAACCCTGCACACCACAGCCCTGCACACCACAGGCTGAACACCACAACCTACACACCACAGCTGCACACTACAAACTAAATACCACAGCCCTACATTCTATAAATTGAATGGTGTTCAGACTGTAGTCAACCTGAATATCACAGCCCTGTACATCATAGCCTACATATCACAGCCTGAACTTCACAGCCTGCACACAACAGCCTTGCACGCCACAACCCTTGCCCAACACCCATCAACACTACTACACGATGGACAGACCCAGCTTGGATCCTCAAGATTTTCTACAGTGGCCCCAACATATGTGCCAACAACTCATGGCATAGTCCACAGGCTCCCGTGGAGAGCTTAAGAAGCATACCATGTTCCCTAGCCCTCCCACCCCTAATTTCTGTATGAGTGGCACTTGCTTACAGTCAATTGCAAGGACTGACAGAAGAGGTTAATCACTAACTATATTTCTCTCTAGATTTATAATGTAGTTACTATAGTAACCAAGGGCTCCAACATGTGGAGAGCCACCTTTGGAAATTCCCAGCAAGAGCCCTGCAATCTAGTTATGATGCCCTAAGTGAAATGGTGCTTCATCATGGAAGGGTGTGGTAATGGGTGAGGGTAGGTAAGAGACCGCCAGCTCTCATGGCATAGGCTGTTCTTGGGTGGGTTTTGTTGTCTGTGTCCTGCAATAAACCATCACATAAACACACACAAGGATGCAGCTAGTGGGCTAAGCCCTCTAGAGAAGCATCTCAACCAGCTTGCTACACATTTCCAATAGGCTAAGAGGCACATTAAGACAAACACAATAAAAAATAGCTAAGGACAAAACTGAAGAATCCTTCCACTGAAGGGCTTTCCAAGTCATCTCTTCCTACTGTCTGTGCCTCCACTTGAGGCCTCCACATACCTGTTGGCAGCTCCATCCTCTTGAATCGTTCTCACTGTGTATTGTGGGTCAATGCAGCCCATTGCCGAGCCCAGCCTGGAGGAGGGCAAAGATGTGCTGGGGTGAACCCTGACTGCAGTCTAAGGGGTGAGTCAGTCACATGCATCTGTTCCAAGAGGAGACTTGACCAGGAGGATTGTGGTTGTAGAGTCAAGCATACTGTCCCCAGGGTCTCCAGCTTAGACTTTCTGAAGCCAGTGCTCAAGTAGAGTATCAAACGGCCACCTAAGGGTTCTCACGTTAGTAAACAGTGCATCAGAGCTCAGGAGTGGTTCCTTGAGAAGTGACTGGATCGTGAGAGCTCTGACCTCACCTATGGGTTAACACATTCATGAGTCCGTAACTGAACAGATCGATCATTAGCTGGTGAGACCTGGGAGGAAGTGGGTCACTAGGGACATGCTTTGGAAGGGTACACTTTGTCCCTAGCACCCTGTTCTTGCAGTCCTTCTGATTATGTCCTCGATGGGGTGAGCTTTGCTTAACCACAGCTTTCACCCCGATGCTCCCCCTCCATAGGCCCAAAACAACAGAGCCAAGTGACTACGTCTCTGGGACCGTGAGCCAGAGTGCAGCGCCTTTTCTGCTTCTTGTTAATTCTTTCCCTCGGGTATTTTGTCATAGCGACAGAAAGCTGATGAGCAGAATGTTCAGCATTCCTGTCCCCTGTCCACAAAATGTCACGGCTCACCACTGCCACTGTCGATACTTATAAGGACTTTGAAATACATTTATCAACCCCTGAAGCCTTCCTGGGGATGCTCAGACCAGAAGGGTTTCATATTTTGGATTTCTTCCTTTTTTGAAGATTCACATATATAATGAGACACCTTAGAAATGGGACCTGATTCTAAATACAAAATGTCCTTATGTTTCGTGCACATTTTGTATAGTTAGGTACATCCGGTACACTTAGGCAGCATTCTGCATTTTTTCATAATTCTGCGTGAAACAGAGATTTATGAACACTGACCCCTGAGAGATCAAATGTGGAATTGAATTTACCACTTGAGGTATCATGTCAATGTTTATTGATCACTCCATGCCCATACTAAATGTTTGGTGTTCTATTGGATTGGCAGAAAACCTATGAAACAGATGTTATCTTGGGAGATACAGTATCTAATTTAATGAGAAGGTATTTGAGTAATAGTTGTTGCTTTCAAACTGCAATTGAGCTAGACTTTATGAAAGGCATGGTAGGAGGTGGGAAGAAACAGGGTAGGTAACTTAAGAAACCCATTGAAAATGTAGACACAACTTCAGGAAGGTTACTGGTGATGGGGAAGTCAAGTTTGAACTCTAAGATACTACTCCTGATACGGGAACTCTGAGGAAAATAAAATCAGGTTTCCAGGAAGCAGAGAACAAGGGGACAATGGAGGGGGGCAGAGCCAAATTTAAAACAATAAAAGGAAATTGAAATTGCAGATTCTAGGGATGGGGTCCCCAAGTCATGCCTGGTGAGAGCATGGAGAAAAAACTTGCATCTCCTCTGTGATATTCTGGTCTTGGGACACATGCATGACTCACTTTCCCTACAGGTCAAGGGTGTCCATGGAGCTGTCATCACCTCCAGCCAGTACCAACCTCATCCTTCGTATAGTTCAAGCCCCTCTTTGAGGATGAGGAGTCAGAGGTTCAGAGAAGATGCAAAGCTTGACTGAAGCAAAGTGAGAATCTACTTGCAGGCATGAAGATGGCTATCAGATTATTGAAACCACGGACCCAAGAAATTAGAGTGTCTCCAGGAGTCTCATGCTAGAAGAAAGAAAAAAATGAATTCTGGTGCCAGCCAGAGTGGGACCTGTCCCCCAGAAAGAGGTTTCACATAGTTCTGACTTGTCAGACCACCTTGCAGGAGCTGAGGCAATGATGGGTCAGTGATGGACAGGACCACACCTTGACCAACACTGCTTAGCTATACACACCCTTTGCCTTCTAAACTTCAGCCTCATATCAGAATATGATATCTTGACATCTCTGTTCCTCTCCATATGGCCACATTGACCGAATATCTTTTCTCCGCTTGTCACTATGATTTGTATCTTTATTGACCTGTTAAGGATGGATGATCAATTCTCACTTGTTGGGACTACAGGGCCCAGCCTCTGACCCTGGCAACTCTGGTAAAGACCCAGGTGTCCTGATTCTCTCATTTACCCATTTTTTCCATCAGCTCCTGTCAACATCAGAAGATCCAGAGAAGGTCTAGTGTGACCCTTGCTCCAGATCCATTTCCCAGTTCTGAGAGGAATATCATACTCTCAGATCCAGGCAGAGGCTGAGAGCAAGGAACCATGCTTCCAGAGTCAGAGGTCCTTCCTGGGGCACATTGTACAGTCCTGTCTCACTGATGTCAAACTTGGTCTAATGATCTGCTTTGGCCAATTAAATCTTAGCAGAAGTTATAATACAGTATATAAAAGCACCAGTGACAGATTCTCATGCTGTTATTGAATTTGGGGATCACAAGCTGTGCTCCAAATCAGGTCGGGGTGCCTGTCCTCAATAAGTGAATGAAAGGGGCCAAATTAGAAGTGAAAGGCTGAAAAAGGAGATTTATTCAATGTGGCCACACTAGAAAGAGGGACAAAGAGATGTAATGAAGCCCTCAAATCTGTCTTCTTAGGTCCTGGAGTAAAATTAAAATTGAAGTAGAGAGCCAAGGATACGCACACCTAAACAGTCCCTGTCAAGGCGTGGTTCTGCTCACCACTGACCCACTACCACCTGGGCTGCAGTCTCATCCTGTAAGGTGGCCGGACGGGTGGGTGCCGTGTGAAATATCCTTCTGGGAGATGAGTTCCCGCTCTGGCCAGCACCTTTTGTTTCTCCCAGGATGAAATTCCTAGGGTGATCCCTATTTCTGGGGGGTCTATTATTTCAATAGTCTCATAGATTGAGGGACACAAGGGTCTCTTTAGAATACCTTCATTTCTGCCAGGCCTCTTACATTGCTCTTTTTTTCTCCTCCATGGCAATCAACAATTCTTTTTTGTTGACGTTGTTTGGTAGTTTTTTGTTTGGTTGGTTTTTGTCATTTGTTTGTTTGTTTGTTGTCTTTTGAGACAGGATCTGTCTACATAGCCCTATCTGTCCTGGAACTCACTATGTAGACCAGACTGGTCTCGAATTTAGAGATCCGCCTGCCTCTGCCTCCTGAGTGCTGGGATTAAAGGCGTGTGCCACCACCGCCTGGCTTTCAATAATTCTTCATGCAGAATATTTTTTTCCTTCCTTCTTCCTTTTTGTTTTTTCATTTTGGTTGGCTGAGGTTTTGAAACAGGATTTTACTATACTGGCTGGCTTGGAATTCACGGTGTAAACCATGCTGGCCTTGAACTTACAACAATCCTCCTACCTCTGACTCTCATGTGCCAGGATTAGAAGCATACATCACTGTCCTCAGTCTCGAATCTTTTCCCTTAATCTAGGTTGAGATGACATGGGACAGAAATGCAATGTTCAGATAACGTGAACGAGGAAAAAAAAATCTCTGATGTTGTAACTTCTAGTACCTTGGGATAACTTGTTACAGCAGCTTCATATAACCTATGATGACTGATACACAGAATAACACAGCTATTGTCTCCCCCTTGCTATCCACACTGCTGACAACAGCCATGAAAGGTCCATAGTTTTGTATCTGCCTTAGGCAAAGGGAAGAGATGTGTTTCTATATTTAAAAACCTCAAGACACAGGATGCAGACCTGCGGTGGAAAGAGCTAAAAAGCAGAGGCAGAGGACAGCGGCATAGCTGCACTCACCGGTATGGGCCATAAACCAAGGGCCTGATGCCCTAGGCTATGAAGGAAGGCTTTTCTTAAGGAAGGAGCCCTTTTGACATAGGTTAGTCAAGTGAAGGGAGTCACAGCCAATTTCCTCATCCTTAAGAGAAGTGGACAGAGGAAAAGACATTGGTTGGAAGTCTTAATTATCATCCTCCTGAGTGAGGAGCATTGTTGGTACCCACTCCTGATACTATGCAGATAGACACAGGCCAATGAAATGTAGAGCTGTGCTGGTGTCGCACTGGCCTGGACTCACTCACCACTTTGTTTGTTTGTTTGTTTTTGGTTTTTTGGTTTTTTGGTTTGTTTGTTTTTCGAGACAGGGTTTCTCTGTAGTTTTGGTGCCTGTCCTGGATCTCGCTCTGTAGACCAGGCTGGCCTGGAACTCACAGAGATCCACCTGGCTCTGCCTCCCAAGTGCTGGGCGTGCACCACCACCACCCAGCTCACTCACCACTTTTACAGCTCACAGCAGCCTGACACCCAACAGAATAAGATCTTTTGAGGTGTCTAAGGTCTCACAAGGATAAGGGACAGGTGACATCTCTCAAGGACAGACCTGTGTCGTGCAAAGATGGAAGAGGAAATAAGACTCTGCAAACATTCAGTCCCTCTTTATGACACCTCATCATATGCCTGGCAGCCAACCAAGCTGTCTGAATCTGTTCTTCCTGGACATATGCAATGGCCTGAAAAAAAAAAATGAGCCAGAGTGTGAGGGCCTGGAAGTGGGAGAGCTGAGCTGGATGGGAGACAAAGCCCTGGTGTGGCCCATCAGAGGATAAACAATCAACTGTATGGCTTTCTCCTGGCTTCAGGAGCCCCAAGGGCTTGCCAAACCCATGGAGCTACTTAAAAGAGCCCAAGCATAGGGGAAGATAAAAGGGTGTGGTTTTCTTACATGAACTCTAGTTACAGAATGCCTATGAGTGGAACCAGATACCTGTTATAATTCATTCTGGACCAGTTCTAGCTGCTTCTGCCTCAACTCTGTTCCTATCAAGTGCTTCTGTGGAGCTTCTGATTGACCTGTCAGGGCTGATCTAAGCCTGAGGCCGGGAAGATGCATGAGACTCAGCTGGGCCCACAAATCACTGTGGAAGTCCCATTGTCAAGAGCCTGAAAAATGAAGAGATGGTTATTGGATGAGGGAAGCCACCAAACAAAGTCTAGGGAGCCTAAACCTGAGCCTCAGAGAGTGCCACAGCATAGAGGTCCAGGACCAAAGTGCATCCAAAGACCTGAAGTTGCTAATCACAGTGTGGGGAGTCAGATGGAGAGGTAGTCGCAGGCAGCCTGGGGATGGCATGTGCAGCTGCAGACCTGATGCATCAAGCAGGACATCACTGAAGGTGACCTGGAGAGACCATGGTTCCAGGGCATGACAGGATTGGCAACACCAGGCAGCTTCCTTGAAGTGACCCCTCAAGGAAACTCTGGAGAGAGGATGCAGGTGCCTTGGGGACCTGAAAGGAAGGGCTGAAGGGGAGGTTATTCCAGTTGCCTCATTTCTTGCCCCAAAGCTGTGTTTTCCACTCATCAATTCCCATTTCCAGAAAGAGCTTCCCAGCTCCCGCACGAGCGCACACATGGTGAGGTGGAGCAGGATGGGGTGGGGTGGGGTGGGGAAGTCAATTATATCTCAAAAAAAAAAATGTAGGGTGGAATAAGAAGGGGAGGACACTGAGGTGTGTGGAGAGTATGCTCAAAGTACATTATATACTTGCATGCAAATTACCTTTTGTAAACCAATATAACAAGAAGAAGCCAGGGGAGTGGAGGAAATGTGAAAATTTCTAGGAACAAAGGATGAGCCTGCAAATAAAAACATAAATAAAAGGTAGCAGGGCTTGAGGGATAGCTTGAAGAGGACCTGAGTTTAGTTCCCAGCACCCATGGGGCAGCTCACAACCACTTGTACCTCCAGCCCCAGGAGATCCAGTCCGTTTTCTGGACTCCAAGGACATCAGCACACATGTGGCACACACATATACACACACTGTAACGTCCACATACCCACACATCAGCTCACAAATAAAGAGACAAAGAAACAAACCACGTGAAAAGGAGTACTCACTGACCTCCAGGCCTCTCTACCAAACTCTGGAATCCCATTCATGTGTCCTGGAGACAGGAGAAAGACTCCAACCATAGGAACAGAGTCAGACCCTCTTGGAACGGAAGGTGGGTGTTCCTCTAAAGCACAGACTTCTCTTACATGCAGAGTTGAGAGATGGTTGAGCTTAAGGATGCTCTAAAGACGGGCAGCAGAACAGGGCAGGTTGTAGAGAAAAGTCATTGGGAAGCAAACTGGTAGTAGATCCATGGCAGATAATCACCTCAAAATGATATATTGGAACCCTAATGTGATAGTATTTGGAGGTAGGGTCCTTGGAAGGTAATTAGGTCATGAAGGTGGAACCATTACAAAAGCAACCCCTGATGAGCACTCTTCCTTCCCGTGGGTAGACACACAACAGGAAGAGGATGGTTCACAACGTGGAAAAAGCCTCACTATAGACTGTCTGTGCAGGCGTCCTGCTCTCGAGTTTCCAGTCTCCCAGGTTGTGAGAAACAAACTCCATTGCTTGTCACCCTGTTGGAATGGTCAATCTTCATTGTCAGCTTGACAGGGCTTAGAATCACCTAGGAGACTCACTTCTGGATTCCAAAAAATCCAGGGAGGTTTTTCTGAACAGGAAAGACCACTATACCCACCTATGGGTTCAGGATGACCCCTATCAGGATAAGTCTCTTTATTTTAATGAACTCACAAATCAAAGTATCACATGGCTAGATTAAGGCAGCTTCTCAAACAATCCTTGTCCAGTCCCAAAGTCCATGCATCTTGGTGAACATTTTCTATATAGTCGGAATGACTGTTCTGAAACCATGGAGCTTCCCATAGGGTTTTACATTTTCATTATCAATTACATATTTAGGCACAAAGAAAGGAAAAAAAACTAGGAGGAATGATTTCTAACAGAATATAGTACAGGGTGTAACCATGGTTACCAACAATCTATAGTATGGAGTATAACCATGGTTACCAAAAGAATATAATATTGCACATAACTATGGTTACAACTAAGTGAACAATAGAGAGAATTTCTTTTTATTGTAATTGTTTTGACACAATGTCTCATCTTGCTGTGTAGCTCAGGCTAGCTCAGAACTCACAAGTCTCCTGCCTCAGTGTCCTGAGTACTGGAATTTATAAGCAACACCAAGGGCTGGCTTACGCAGGATCTTGAATGTTCCAACACAAAGAGAGGATAAATGTCTAAAATGATATATTGCAACAACCCTAAGTGGACCATTACACATTGCATAAAAGAACTGAATTATGGCCACATGATACAAATTACTAACTATTGTTTTGTATCCATTAAAAATAAAAATAAGGGGGAAATGGGGCTGGAGAGATGGCTCAGCAGTTCCCAGCCACCTACACAGTGGTTCACAACCATCCATAGCTCCAGTTCCAGGAGATCCAATGTCCTCTTCTGGCCTCACAGGGCACCAGATGTGCACACAGTACACATACATCCTTGCAGACAAAACACTCATACACACAAAGTAAAAGTAATTAAATCTTTAAAAAATAAAAATAAAGATGGAGAGGAGCGCTGGACATGGTATAGCTGTCACACCCATCAACTCACTAGAGTTATGGTTAGTTCCCAAGACCTACACCAGATCAACAATATCAATCAACAGGTTCTCACTGCGCTATGGGCTAAATAAACAAAAAATGAGAGGCCATAAAAGGGGATGCATAAATAAATAGAGAGGACATAAAGGAGGCAGGGGGATGTCTATGGGGAAGAAAGGGTGAGTTGTGGGTGGATATGATTAATGTGTACTCTGGTTCTAAGAGATTTGATGCCGTCTTCTGGCTTCTATGGACAGCTACACGTATGTGCTGCACATACGTACTCTTAGGCACACACATAAAATAAAATGTTGAAAAGTCTCATTGGTGAAGAGGGCTTCTGCACAGGGCACTGACAAGGGAAAACCAGCTTGCTGGGATGCCACAGGGTCAATATCTATACCTGCTTTAATACTCTGTGTTACTTCTCTTCACAAACAGTTAAGACAATGTGCAAAGAGCTTGTTTGGAATCCAGTGCGCACGTTTATGAGCTGTGTGCTCCCTTCCCTGTGAGTCACATCTTCATAATCTGTAAAAATGGTGAGTTTCAACATCAGTTATCTTACCTGGGGGAAATGAGATGTGCCTCACCCCACTCATTTATGAAATAGTCCAGGAAACAATTTGCCAGTGGACCCACATACCTCACAAATGAGACATGTGAGCCGAGCCCAGGAGGAAGTCCAATATCCTCTCCTGGTTCTGTCAGGGCAATCTTCCTATGTGGGGTCCAGTCAAAGTCAAAGAACCGGAAGAGCTTGCTTTCCTCACATGAGGGTGAACAGCATGCTGAGAAGATCATAAGTATTCACCTCTCCTTCCCAGGAAGTGTGTGCCCCACCCTCCAACCCCAGAAGGCGTGGACAGGTAACAGCTGCATTTGCACCTGGCCAATCCCAGGGTCAAGGCATCAGAAATTCCAGAAGAAAAGTGGAGGGGAGGGCTCTCGGTCTTTTGGGATGCCACAGAGTGGTGGAAAGAAGGAAGACTTCGTATAGGGAGGTGGGGGTGAGGAGCTAGGGAGGAGCACGGAGAGGCAGAGGGTGAGAAAGAGGAAGGAGAGCTCTGAGTCCTCTCTTCCTCCTGTGCCTCTGTACCACCCGGTGTGGGAGTCACGTGGGCTGGGCCCATCGAGGGCAGGTGGATGAGCCTGGTCTGTCTCCCAGCAACACTACCTTGCTATTGCTCCAATGGTGATGACTGACAGCATTGCTGTTTTGTTTTATTTTGTTTTAAAGTTTATTGGTGTTTTGCCTGTCTGTATGTCTGTGTGAGGGTGTTGGATCCTGCAGTTACAGACAGTTGTGAGCTGCCATGTGGGTGCCGGGAATTGAACCCGGGTCCTTTGGAAGAGCAGTCAGTGCTTTTAACCACTGAGCCATCTCTCCGGCTCTGGCGTTGCTGTTTTTACTTGTGTTGTCTTTAACAACACTTCTTTAAAAGAAATTTGGAATTGGCCCTCAAACAGTGCCCCCTCCCCTCTCTTTTTTTCCCAAGACAGTGTTTCTCTATGTAGTCCTGGCTATCTTGGAACTCTCTCTGTAGACCAGGCTGGCCTCAAACTCAGAGAGCCACCTGCCTTAAGGGAGGATTAGAGGATGTCCCTGGGAAGGGGAAATAGAATAGATTTCGTGGGTGGACTGGGGATGGGTGGGGTTGGGAACAGGAGGGCTCAAGTGGTGGGAGAGTAAATACTGGGGGAAACAGCTGGAATTGGGGGGCATTTCAGGGACAAAGTGGAAACCTAGTGCAAGGGAAACTCTGTGGGATCTACAAGAGTAACCCTAGCAAAGACTCCTAGTAATGGGGGACACGGAGCCTGGACCAGCCATCTTCTGTAACCAGGCAAGGCCTCAAGTGGAAAGATTAGGACCCCAACCCAGCCACAAAACCTTCGACTTACAGTTTGTCCTGCCTGCAGAGTGTTCTGGGACCAGAGTCGAGCAGAATTGTCATCAGAGACCAGAGAGACTTCATCCAGCAACTGATGGGAGCAGATACAGAGTCCCACAGCCAACCATTAGAGCTCAGGGAGTTCTGCAGAGGAGGGGGAGGGAGGATCGGAGGAACCAGAGGAGTCAGGGACACCAAGAGCACACTGACCACAGAATCAACTGACCAGGATGCATTGGGGGCTCACGGAGATCAGGGAGTCTGTAGGAGTCTGATCTATGTCCTCTGCATACATGTTATGGCTGAGTGGCTGGGTATTCTTGTGGGATTCCTAACAGTAGAAGTGGGGACAGTCGCTGAGTCTTTTGTCTACTTGTGGGACCCTTTTCCTCCTACTGGGTTGCATCAAGCAGCCTTGATGAGATGCCATGTGTCTGGTCTTATAGTAGCATATTATTCGGTGTTTGGTTGATATCCATGGGAGACCTGCTCTTTTCTGAGGGGAGATGGAGGAGGGTGGATCTGGGGAGAGGAGAGGTAGGGTGAGAGACTGGGGGAGGGGAGGGAGGGGAAGCTGCAGTTGGGATGTAACATATGAGAGAAGAATATTAAAAAACAAAAAAGAAAAAAAGAATTGACCCTCAAGACAGCTCAGCAGGTAAAGGTGCTTGCTGCCAACCCTGATGACCTGAGTTCAGTCCCTAGTTCCCACACGGCAGAAGGAGACAATAGACTCTTGTAAGGTGTCCATTAACCACCACACATGTGCTGTGGCACTCAAGTACACACCCACACAAATACACACACAATAAATAAAACAAACAATTTATTGAAAAAAAATTTCATGGCCCATGCCTGTAATTCCATCTCAGGGGCAGAGGCTAGAGGGTTGTGAAATTGAGGTTAGCCTGGGCTACACAGAAATTCTGTGAGAGAAGAGGAGGAGGAGGAGGAGGAGGAGGAGGAGGAGGAGGAGGAGGAGGAGGAGGAGGAGGAGGAAAGGAAAGGAGCAGAAATGTTGGGGATCTCAGCACTGGGAGTGGATGTAGAAGGGTCGGAGTTCAAGACTAGCCTCTCCCAATAATGAATTTGAGGCAGCCTGGTCTACATGAAAAAAAAGAGCTGAGAAATAGTTTAGGGGGTAAAAATGCTAGTCCTTCAGGCCTGACAACCTGAGTTCATTCCTAAGAACCCACATACAAAGCTGGATATATGCCATGCATCTGTACTCCCAGAATTCCTATGGCAAGGTGGGAGGCAGAGACAGGAGGATCTCCCAGAAGCTTGTAAGTCAGTGAGCCTGGAGTACACAGCACAGCAGCAAGCAATGAGAGACCCCACCTCAGAAAGGTGGGAGAGAAAACCAAACTGACTCCCGAAAGCTGTCTTCTGACCACTGAACACTGTGCTGTGATGTGAACACTCTCCACTCACAGAGAGAGAGAGAGAGAGAGAGAGAGAGAGAGAGAGAGAGAGAGAGAGA
>CABHPR010117123.1:0-54369 GCA_902168415.1 Peromyscus melanophrys
TTTTTTTTTTTTTAATTTGCTAGTGTTATATAACCCTCCACAAAGCTTACCCTCTACCTGACCCTTTGTTCCACCACCCAAGTTTAAACCTTCCTATTTCATTATTTCTACTTAACCCTTTATGCCAGTGCATTATATTAAACATTATTATGTCAGTTTAAATGAAAGGATTATAGATAATTTCTTTCATAGAATGTTTGCTATGCATATCATTTGGGAACTAAATGACTTGGACAGAAAATCTGAGTTTTCATTTTGTCTTTACAATTTAGTGAAAAACAGCTTTTACTCTCAAATCTTGGTCTCTATTTTCAGTTTCCAAAATACCAGTCCTATACTTAAATCTCTAATTGTACACTACCATGGTTTAGATAAAACTCCGTCTGTGAAAAATCATCTAATTTTTCTCATAATGTCCTTGCTCACTTTACTGCAGTCATGCTTGCCTTTTTCACATTTCTTTGAATCAGCCAAGAATGTGTCTTCATTAGGATGTCTTACTTGCTGTTGATGACAAAATTACACTTGATGTATCAATGGTTGTGCTCTGTCTTCATTCAGAAAAATGTTCAAATGTCACTTCTCAGAAAAGTCTCCTTATACCAGCAAGTATTTATAAAAACATTAATACCTGCAAGTGCCCAAACACGCACATATACAAATCTCAAACACTCACAAACATACACTGTGGTAGTCCCTGTCTGTGTACCATTGCCTGAATTTTATTTTTTTCTGTAATATTCATCAATGACTAATTAGTTATTTACTAGTGTTCTGTCTTCTTTCCTTGAAATGTAAGACATATATGATCAGGGATCCTATGTATCTTATATCCAAGACCTGGATATGATTGTGGTCTATGGAAGAAGAAGTACCTGTGACTACACACTACTGTTCCATCCGTCTTCTTTCTTCATCCATTCATGTAGAAATCAGCTGCAATTCTTTGATCAACTGAAATATTTTCATTAGTTCCTCATGAGTTCAAATTTTATGTGCCACTAAGATTTTACCTAGTTAATGTGAATAAGTAGTTTGGTGAAAGGACAATTAGCAGATCACAGCTTGCAGGTGCATACTCAGGGGAATAATGACAGTGAGTGATGATAGTTGCACATAACAATATGCAAAAGAGTAATGACAGCTCATGTTCATGAATGTATAGGAGGGAATAAGAAATAAAACAATAGGAAAATGTCCTGAAGATAAAACACTGCCACATGGGTGCATTAAAGCACCACATCCTGACTTCTGTAGTCTACAGCCCAAGTAATTCTCATAATGGACTAGTCTCCTTCAATATGTACAAAAACCAAGAGGCTGTCAGACTTTCACACTAGGAGATCTTGTGTCTCTAGTTTCTGCTCAATTGAGTAAGGGTTTTCCAACATGAGGATGCTTTCTCCTTTGACATTATTGATTAATCTTGACTACTTCTTTTTGCATTTATTACAACCTTATAGAAAAGCTGTGACTTATAGCCTGCCCTTCAAAGAGAATATTGATGAAGGCATTATTATATTAGTAGTATTTTTCTATTTTAAATTGTACAGGCAATTATGACATTCACAATATATTACATACAACTTCATCATTATCTTTGTTTGTTCCCATTTGTCATACCTCCTAACTCACCCAAGTTATCAACTCAATCTGAATCACAACAATCAGAAAGCGAAATGTGTTTCCCCTGGCTATTGCTATGAATATACAACAGCTGAAGAAGAAATGGAACTGACCTATACTTAGTGGAATGAGTCTGTATAAAAAGAATTCAGTTAGTTCCATGTTATCAATTTCATTTAGTCAAATAACAGGAGCCTTAATCATAAAACTCAATGACTAAATAAATATTTATAGGATGATACCTTAGCAATTCTCCTATTGATAAACATTTTAGGTATTAACCTTATTTTATTGTCAAGATTAATGACAAAATGAGCCGGGCGTTGATGGCGCATGCCTTTAATCCCAGCACTCGGGAGGCAGAGCCAGGCGGATCTCTGTGAGTTCGAGGCCAGCCTGGGCTACCAAGTGAGCTCCAGGAAAGGCACAAAGCTACACAGAGAAACCCTGTCTCGAAAAACCAAAAAAAAAAAAAAAAAAAAAAAGATTAATGACAAAATGGTACCCAATGAGAGTTTGTTTTTTTTTTTTAGAAAGATATGAAATTTAAATTAATAAATGTCTGAGGCCTGAGAAATGGCTCAGCCATTAAGAGCTCTTATAGCTCTTGCAAAGAACTGGGAGGTTTGGTTCCCTGAACCCAAACGGTTACATTATCTTTTGTAACTCCAGTTCCAGGAGATCTGACTCCATATTCTGTATGCACTAGGCACACAGGTTGTATAAAAACATGAATGCAGACAAAAACTTAATACACATAGAATAAAATAATTTAATATAATCCTAAACTTTAAATTAATAAATGCATTTTGTTTTAACAGAGTGAAATTGAAAGTGAATTTGTGTTTGTACAATTTGTCTGGTATGGGTAAGCCTTATTGCTGAAACTCACACTGAACAACAAGAAAATCTTTAAACAGTCCTGGAATTGGGAATGGCCTGGGGACAGTCAGCACTAAGGATGGTTGGGGAGTGAGATGTTCATAGCACTCCACCTCAAACAGTCTTAAATTTAGCCAAATGTACACCAAGTAGCTGTTCCAGTGGCAGATGTCAGTAAAAATAGTAAGATCAAGTAGAAAAATCAATATTCAAATCCATTTTCAACTGTAAATAATTGCTAATATTGCACTCTGAATAATACCTGTTTGAAGTAATTTAATAATGGCATATGTATTACAAGAGAGATGCATGTTCACCTTAGGAATTATACTGCATTGAAATATTTATTATGCAAATACATGAAACTCTCAATAAAAACAAAAGAGAGAGAGAGAGAGAGACCATAGGACATGCACCATCATGCACACACTTTATCTCTTAACAAATGATGTCTTAAATCACTTCAGGACAACCACTCTCCCAGCCAGAAGGACATTACTAGAAGAACATTCTAACTTTGAACTTCAGATTCACAAGTCAAAGTTAACTTCTTTTCTTTATCATCCTACCCAGCCATAGGTACTCGATTTAATATTTTAATAGTATTAAAAATCAGGTAATATAAACAATTCTTATTCCCCAACGTGATTTTCACATACATGTACCATTTGATCTCTCTATAAGCCAAGATATAAATGAGGATAATTTTACCAAAAGTTTTAACTTTATTTAATGAATAATAAGATAAATCAGATAATAAATATGATAGTGAAGACAAAAAAATGACTTATCTGTGAAATTTCATGGACAGAGCTGGAGCTTTAGTTATTGGGACAATGACCTTGCCCTTCCATGTGATTTTATGAATATGGATGGACAGTACTTAAGAGCCTAAAATAAAAGCTAAGGGCAAACACACAGAATGGAATGGAATATAGATGGCTATTTGCATAATCCACATGTGAAAGCATCTTACTTCTATCATCTAGATTTTACCAACAAATGTTTCTACACAGTCTGTGAGCCCTTAATGTAATTCCCCTTGGCACATTGCATGAGGAAGCATAATCATGGTGTATTCCTGTAAGTCCAAAATCTTGGTAGAGATACCTTTGACAGTTCCAATTTTATTCCATTATATTTCTTGAAAATCAAATCCTTAAGGCGATAAGGCAGAGTAAATCTTATATCCAATCCAGTGAAAAATTAAAGAGACGCTTTATTTCACTGCTTATATGTCTATTAAAAATAACTGAAATGGTCCCTGTTCAGAACTGGAGAGACAATTTCGTTTCTCTTTGTGATAAAATGGAAAATGATTAGAATAATATATAATTTCTTTTCAAGTCCTACCTGTCTGTTCTTCAGTGGAATTCCACATACTACCTTTCTTCCTACCTGACATGAGGTTTCCTTTGATCAGTCTGAAGGAAGATGGACTAGTTGAAGAGCTCCCAATGCTTTCAGAGAGGCAAACAGCAGACTGGGTCAACTGCGACTCTTTTTTTCAAGAAAATCAATGACCCAGTGGAATCAAGTAGCAGAGAATGGAATCCTTAGGTTGAGACAGGAGTCCTACAAGTTCTAGGGCTGCTTGTCCAAGGGATTGAATTCAAGGCCAGCCTTAGAAACAGCAAGATCCCATTTCAAAAGAAAGAAAATGGAGGTGGGAAATGATGGAATTCTATTATAACCTCAAAAATAAAAGAAATAATCTTAAAAATTAAAATAACTCAAAAATAGGGATGAGACTATAATGGTGTGCACTTGACTGGTATCAGAGAAACTCAGTTAAATTTTTCAGTACCATAAACAAACAAACAAGAACAATAAACAACCCTCTGAGGACCTTAAGGTAAATCTGAACTATTAAATCATGTTATGCTATGATGTAACTAAGAATAGAAAGGGATGAACTCTTTACATGCACACATACATTCAATGCACACACAAGCACATGTATACATAATACACACACTACACAAATATTCGCATACATATGTCATATACACACATTTATATAGTCAGAACACTCCTGTACTCCTTGGGGAACATGTAGTAAACAAAGTATGGTTAAAATGAGAAAAAGCATAGTGACAACTACTCCCTAACCTGGTCCTGTCACACTTTATGTAAATAGGCTACTACGCTGAAACGGATTTCTACTACGAAAGAATTGATACAGTGTTTATTGACAATTACTAGCACTACTTTGGGCTGCTCTTGCAAACTCAGCTTGTCACACTCCTGTAAAACCAATTTGAGAAGTAGGTTTTGTATGCTCATTTATGTGCATTTACAAATTTGCTAGCAGATGTGAGTTCCTGTCCATATTACCTCTTTTCAGCTGGTAAGAATGTTTGTGAAACATGTGATACTTGTTAAAAGAAGTGGTTCTGTAATCATTATCTAGCTCATTTGATGACATGCTGTAGTGATTGTCGCAGAAACCATGAATTGACTTCCTCTTAACTCTCTCTGACTCTTAGATTGCAGTTGTGTGCAATCTATACTTTCTAGAATATCAGAACCTGCACGATAGTTTGATGATGACGTCAAAACCACTTGCTCCTAAAGTTTTATGTTGCTTTGGGTTATACTTTGAGAAACTCATTCCCTAATTCTCTGGTTTATGCCCTCTAACAATTTTGAGACCCTAATGTAACCCACCTGTGTCATAGAAGTGTATAGTAAGTGAGTGAGTAGCCATAGAGGTTTACAGCAAGCTTCAAAAGAAAGCAAAACAAACAAACAAACAAACATAAATAAGCAAAAAACAGAAGCTAAGCAAAATTCACTAGAGGCCAATATCCAGTATAAACTCATGTGTGGGCTGTTCATTAATCTGCAAAAGTGGAGCCTAGTTCCTATTATCAATTCCAGGATTTTGAGATTCACACAAAGAAGGCCTGTCAAAGAAAGTTGAAGGTGGTCTATCAGCTTCTGGGACGACACAAAGGATTGAGATGCAGACAAAATCACCACAAAGGCCTGAATGTTAGTCACGGTCTTTATTTGTGACTGGTTTCAGTCTTACTTTCCTTGTTCTCTTATTCTTCCCTGTTGGATGGAGGTGTTTATTGAATGGAGGTATTTATTCTGTGACATTGTGCATTTGGGACTATGAAACTCATTTTGATAAGGGACTCACAGTTAAGAGAGTCACATGTATATCAGAAAAGATTTTGAACTTTTGGAGAGTGTTTTGATTGTTAAGAATATGGGGACATTTATAATTGGAGTGATTATATTTTGCATTATGAGATAACTACGAGTTATGTGGACCAGGGAAGGAATAATATAGCTTCATGTAAAATATCCCTGCAAATTCATATGTGTGAATAGTCTGTCCACAGCTGACTGCACTGGAGGAAGTGAGTCATGGAGAGCTGGGATAGACAGTTACAGATTGCCTGCTTCTGACCTCAGCTCTCTGTGGCTTCCTGACTCACTGAGGTATAGCAGGCTCCAGTGCAAGCTTCTGCAGAGACACACAGAACTCCAGCTGCCATACCTTCCTGGCCATGACAGATTACATCCCCATGAGCCATGTATCCAAAAGATCCTTTCTTCCCATAAGTTCCCTCTATCAGGCAAAAGTACAAAGTACTTAATACAAATTATAATGCCTACTTGATAAACTGTATGATCCTCTGGAAAATATATTATTTTAATGTATAGATTAATGCATTCTATCTGTTTATTTTAAGCTATTGTTTAAGAATAATTTGTATGTGTGCAATAAGTATTTAATCAGTCCCTTCTGAAGCCTTCAGAATATATGTATTTTTTAACTAACTGCATTTCTGTTAGCATTCTGGTCTGCCACACCTCCACCAGAATGGCTCATTAAACTGTTTATAGCATCCTGAGACTTCTCTTGCATTCCACTTGGACTTTTAGACTTTCTTCTAACAATTCATTTTTCATATCCTATGACCCACATAGTTATGCTTATCAGTGCAATGTCATCACCTGTAAGTGGTAATTTTCTCTAACAGTTACTTTTTCTTGTCACTGTGACCAAATACACAACAGAGTAAATTTAATGGAGAAGTTCCTCTTGGCTAATAGTTTAAGGGAATATAGTTAACTTGTTGGGAAAAGCATGGTACCAGGTATTTAGTCCATGGCAGCAGGAGCTCACGGTTTAGGTCATTCTACCTCAGTGGATTAGGAAGCTGGGACAGACTTAGCCTTGAGCAAGGCCATGATAAATTCCTACACCACCTTTTTAAGTTTCCTCAATCTCCAAATATTGCACCAACCAGCTGGAGACCTAATATCCTAATACATGATGCTGTGAGATACTTCACATTCAAACCATAAAATCATTAAAACAATAAGGACACATATCGCAAGAACAAAATTAAAATAATTGTTGTACATAAGAGATGTGTTCACAGATTCAAAACACAATTAACAAGTTTTCAATATGAAGGCTTCTATGTGCATTGTTCACTAATGTATTATCATGTTTGAGAGGTTATTTCATGCTTATCACACTCTCGGGAGACTATCAGCCAGAATGCCAATTGATTAATTTGTCACTAGATATTCCAAAGCTGGAACAATACAACATAAACCATCTCTAAAAATAAAATTGATATGGCAATGTGGGTTGGGAATTTTCAAAAGGCTTTACTCCAGAAGAAGTTTACAGGCAGTTTATTAATTGGTGGTTGCTAAGGGAAGGAAAAGGAGTCTACTTCAGGGAGGAGCCCCTGATGAATCATCCAAGTCTCAAGTTGTCAGCTCTAATCTCACATAAGCAAGACAAAATGAACTTGTGTGTGTGTGTGTGTTTATATATAAAAATAATGAAGAATAATATGCCATGGATTTGAAAAGGAGTCAGGGGACATACAGGAGGAACTGAGTGAAGGAGAGGGGAATGATGTAATGCAGCACTCATATATGAATTTCTGAAACACCATCTCTAAATTTTTAAAAACATAAAATGAAAGCAGTCAAAATTGCACAGATACAAAATGTAAGATTTCTAAGTTTTATGAGGAACTTAGAGAAATAATTAGTGTTTCCCTATAAAATTCTACATTTTGACAACTGATTAACTTATTAATGAGTACAAAGTACAATGCTATACTACACAACAATGTCATCATTTTGCTGTCCTCCTGTCCAGACGTTCTGCTGCGGTGCAATCTTCTAACACTTAACTAAAACCTGATCAATAATCACTACATTTTTAATTTAGCTTCAGACTGTATTTTGTGCTATTCTCTACCACAAAACATACTTCAGACACAAACCTTTTCCTAAATCAGTTTCAATATATTCAAATCTTGACCTCAGTTTTGATTACTTTAAGCTTCTATACCTACAAAGGTACTTCAACATTCTGTACTATGGTCTTTGAAACCTCTGTGCAAAATGTGAATAGTTGAATTATTCAGAAAGAAAGGCAGGAAATCATTACTTACAGAAACTTCATACATGCCCATGTATGCACAGCTTTCATGGGATTATCCGCAAATGTGGTAGTGGTGGAAAAGTCGATGATAGAATCAAACTTTAAAGGTGCTGCAAGGTCTTTAAAACAATATTTTCATACTCTGTCCATGGAAGTAGGTAAGCTAATGGAGGACTTTCACCTTTCTTTCAGTTATTCCAAATCAAACCCCCAGTCTCACACCCAGATCTACAACTGAAAAAAAATCCCAGAGACAGAAGGGCCCTCACAGGAATCCCCAAATATCCCATGCTGTTACCAACACTACAGGTTGCTCTCCACCAGCTGACAGCTAGGCCCACTTATTAAAAGTAACACCCAAAACTAATAGAATACGGAGGTGTAGAGCTAGTGGCTACATAAAGCCTTCAGCCTAGTGTTTCTGTGTCTTTGGTATGGGAAGGAACTCTGCATGCTGTCAAATGAGAAATGTAAACAACAAACCAACCAAACAATCTTGATCTGAAATGGTGTATTGCCTGCAAGATATGCTAGGGCAATGGAGTCACAAAGCTTGTGGGAGTATCCAATTGATAACTGATCTGACTTAAGGCCCACTCCTCAAGAAGAACCCATAACTGACACTGCTTGAGTTACCAAGAACCTGAGACTAGGTATCCCAGGCACCTTGGGAAGAGCCAAATAATCCTGATTTAAAAGAAAAGAAAATATATATTATAATGGAGTATATCCCAATAATATTCTGCTGTACTCATAGATCAGTGCCTTGTTCAGCCATCAGGCTTACAAATGTCTGCACCAGGTCCTCTGTGTTTATGTTAAGGATTCCAGTTCATTTGTTTTTGTGGCTGTAGAATTCCCACAATCCCTGAGTGTGGGAATGAATAGGTCTCTGACTCTTGTGCCTTCTCTTGGGCTCGTTTCCTTCTGTTGGCTTGAATTGTCAAACTTCTATGTGACAGTTTCTTGTGTTTTTTTTAAATCGTATTATATTTTCTTTTGTTGTATTTTAAAAAAATGAATGAATGAATGAATGAATGAATGACAACCTAGTGATGAGGGTAAAAGTTTACAACTAAGCTATCTTTTTTACCTTCTGGAAGAGGGAAAATCAATTTTCTCCAATGGAATGACACTGGATATACAAACCACTCCAGGGAAGATCTCAAATTCAGGGGTAGTTGACCAACAAATGATGGACTCCACAGTTATTTTTTGTGCTTTTACTTGTTTGAAAAATTTTTTTTTGTTTTATGTGTTTTGTTTTTTATTTATTTTAGTTATTTTTGGTGTTGATGTATTTTGTTTTCTAGGTTTTGTGTGTTTTATTATTGAATTGGGTTTTTGTTTGTTTTTGAGAAAGAATTTGAAGTTGGGTGGATAGAGAGGAGAGGAGATCTAGAAGGACTTAAAGGAAGGGAAAATATGATTAAATTATATTTAAATTTAAAAACTGTTTTAAATAATAAAATAAAATAATAAAAAATTGAAAAAATGGAAAAAATATGGAATTCTAGATAACTTGGCAACAATTTTAAAGCATTTGATAGATAAATCATTCTCTTGGAGAAAAAGAATATAATCTACAGAAATCATCTAACATTTTTCAAGAATTTTTGTCATTTAAGAATTTATTTACATTTTTGTTAATGTTTAGTTATTTTTCAAGTCCCCTTGTGATGCTATGAATAAATTATGTACATTGAAAATATTCTCCCTGCAGATAACATAAAAGAGAGTGATTTAGGATATCAATATATACCACAAATGCTGTAAATAAATGTATTACACCATGTTATACATATTCTTTATAAACACCATATATGTACCATTTGGTAATAGTGGGAGTTCTAGAAATTGAACTGAGGACCAGCAAAGGGCATGACAGGCAGAGGAGGGTAAAGAGCAGGGAATATGGTCATAGCACATGATGGATTTGAACAACACTCATTATGAAACCCAATGCTTATTAAAAAGCTTATGAAACAACAGATGTGTGAATCTAGATGGAAAAATCAGTAATCGGAATTTAACAGACTTATACAGCATCGAGTACAATTTGAATGTGTGTGCATTTATGTATTTTGTGTGCAAAATAGCTTAGCAAATGCAGAGAAAAACTGTAAACATTGAAGTCTGGTGGTGTGTCCTCAGTTTCTGGTTCTTGTTGACAAACAGCAGTGAGATAGTCACAATCTTTTTTTTTTTTTTTTTTTTTTTTTTTTGGTTTTTCGAGACAGAGTTTCTCTGTGTAGTTTTGGTGCCTGTCCTGGATCTCGCTCTGTAGACCAGGCTGGTCTCAAACTCCAGAGATTCGCCTGGCTCTGCCTCCCGAGTGCTAGGATTAACGGGATGTGCCACCACCAACCGGCTATAGTCACAATCTTTATGCCTGACAGCCACAGAGGTGATCCATCAGGAAGGATAAATGTACAGAAGAGCAGAGTGTGAACACGTGGAATGCATTTTTTTTTTTTTTTTTTTTTTTTGCTTTCGTTTACTTTCCTTTCTATCTAGGCACCCAGGAAGACCTTCCATGGCTCTGTACCAAATGCTGCCCAGGATGAGTCAAAACCAATTTTTCTAATATTATTGTAAAAGTTAAAGAAGATAGTACAAATATATTATCAAGAAAAGTATCTTTAAAGTTCTCTGGAAATACGTTCTCAAATCAGCATCTTTGGCCAGTTTAAAAGAAAAATCCCAGTAACGGTCTATTCTCCTCCCTGACACACCAAATCCCTGCACAAATGCAGTGTGTTAGTTAGCTTTAAACACATACCAGTGGTAATTCTTATCTCAGACAAAAACAAATTCGCTTTAATAATTCTATGTAAATGTGCTAATAGAAAATAAAAGACTTAAAAATATCAAGTGCTTAATATAGCATGCATTTCCACACTAAATAGTAGTTTATCAATGGACAATGTGGGAATAGAGTTGTAATACTCCTGCACAAGATGCTCTCTGGACAGGAAAATATAAAAGTACTTATTTGACCCTACTCATGCAAAAATTATTTCACAAGATAGTCTAATAAAAACGTTCTAAATTCTGAACAGATAAAAGCCAAACATCTTCTGGGAACTGCCTGAGGGAAGACATGAACAACCAAAGAGAAAATACTGTTTTTGAAAAATCCTATGAGCATATGATGAAAGGATGGTCATCCCCGGCATTTCCTCAAGTCTCTTTTGCTAGAAGTTCCTGGATCTCTTAACATGTTCCACCAGAATGCTAGATTCTGAGCTAATTGTTACATGCATTCCATCTCTGATGAAGAAGAAAAGCGTAATTCCAGCTTTAGCATAGGCTGCTAAACTGGAATATGCTCAGAAACAATATGATGTCATAAAGAATGAAATGAAAGATTAAACTTCATCAAAGGAAATGCAAGCCCTCCTCCCCTGTACAACACAGGGTTTGTGTGGGATAGAGAAGCAGGGCAGGGCACCTGCCCACAGAGAAGGCAGAAGGTAAAGCCTTGTTTGACCTGGTAAGAGAAAGGAGAGGCTACTATACTATTTTGTTTTAAATGATAAGATATCATAATCAGTTCAACAGAATTTTAAAGAACAAAACAGACACCCAAGTCTCTATTGGAGTGAACTACTTCACTAGTAACATTGTGAAAGCAAATTGAAACAATTTAATATGGCTTGGTGGAACACACCTTTAGTCCCAACTACACATAAGATGTGTGTGTGTGTGTGTGTGTGTGTGTGTGTGTGTGTGTGTGTGTGTGTGTATGTGTGTATGTGTGTGTGTGTGTGTGTGTGTGAGATTGAGATATAGCTTAGTGGGAGAAAACACATATTTTAAGATGTTGGGTCCATCTCTCAGTACAATCGACTGTTATAAACAGTACCAATATCTGGTGATTGCAAATGAACAAAATAGGACAGTTGGCAAACTTTCTCCCTAAGGATTATGGATCAGAGTTACAGAAAAAAGAATTAAGATAAAGACAAAAATCAGCTGTTAAAACCAAAGGAAAATCCATCCGAGATCTGATTTACTGGGTATAGACAGATCTTCAAATGTAAGAAGAGCTAAATTTTGCTACGGAAATGGGCTTAGAGAGAAGATAAAGGCAGCGTGGAGCTAATTCAGAAGCCGAAGTCCAGGAAGCACCGGCAAGACTGTCTTTAGCTAGGCACACTCTGCTGGACTGGAGCTCAGCCCAAGAATGGATCCTGAGAAAAAGCCAAGTCCATGCTAGGACAGGCAAAGAGACTGGGAGAGTATTCAGAATATTTGAGAATCACACATAACAATGTGTGATTGAAAGTATCTATGATAATATATCTTTAACAATAAGATAAATTAAAACTCTCCCTTCCTACTACATTCACTTCTAAATATAGTATCTGATGGGATCACTAGCTTGTTTGATTTTGGTATCTGTTCCTACCAGAGTACTCTTTAAAAAAAGTTTTAGAAAATAATTAGCTGCCACAAATGTGTTTTGTTAAAACACTTTATTGAAATCAAGTTTATTTGGAAATTAGTTAATTATAAAAAAATCTTCCAAGTCTATACTTTAGAGAATAAAATGTTAAATATGAAATATAAGGTATCATAAAAAGAAAAAATAGCATTCAGTAAAAGTGCACTCTATCATTTTCTCCAGCGTTCCTTAATTAATATGATTTCTTAAGCACGTTATTTTCCGCTCTTCTCACTATTCTACAATATTGTTTTAAGCGTGTTCTAAGTGTTAAGAGGAAACACTCTTATGGGAACTGCACAAGAAGCAACTGTAGGAATTTTCAAACAACTCAAGTCTTTGTAAGTCATTATTTCCACGTCTTTTCCAACCTTCAAGTCCGCTGACTTTCTGAAACTAGTATTAGGAGTCTAATCATTTGGTCTGTTAGTATGAAAGATCAAGATGCAGACTGAAAGACATATTTGGAAAAGCTATGAAATCTAATCTAAATCCAAGCTAGCAGCCCATACTTTCTATATGATATTATCCAACTTCCTAAATTCTCAATGTGTAAAAAGCTGTATAAACAAAGCTTCCCATTACACAGATAACATTTTAGAGTGATCAATAAAATGTTAATATCTGTATTTGTGATACATTCATTTTTGTGTAGCATAAAAAGAAACAAACCCAGAAAACAAACATGGGGTGTAGATTCCTAAGTCTGTTTTAATTTTATGTAACACTTTTATGTTCTCAGTTAAAAATTTATCTATTATAAGCCAGAAAGGACCTATCTCTTTTGCTAAATTGAAGATGAGTTGTACATGCAAAGATTAAATCTGTAATGACTTGAAAACTCTAACAGTGCCCACCATAGTCATACAAGTTTGCAACACAAGTCATTTTTATCTATCTTGGTTGATATTTTTCTGCACAGAACCCTTTGAAATAAATTTTTAAAAGTGTTTTCTAAAAAGAAAGTGTTCTAAATAAGTTCAAATAAAAGGCACCTAAAAATAATGGTTGAAAAAATTTCAGAAACAATCTCTGGAAGAGTCAGTGGTGGCATACATTTAACCAGACTTCCACCAGTTCATTATTTTAACTTATATGGTGTGACAGAGCTTTTACATAATTATATAAGCACGGAATATTCAAACTTCATTATCAACTCACAAATTGTCATAGTAAATGAGGAACACATAATATTTGATGGCAGCTGTGTTATGCACAACTTACAATCATGAGACAGGCCAGCTAACCTTGCCCACATTTCTGTCCACACTATCATTAAATGACTTCTTCAAACTGAAACACTTTTTTAAAATTAAATGTGACTATATAATTACATGACTTAAATCAAACTTCATAAAAAATTACTTACAATAAATAAAATAATTAGAGTGCGTTTCTTTTGTTCAGTTCCAAATTAATATGCTAGTCAGCATTTCATGAATGGCCTAACAAAAGTAATCTTCGTTTGGGTAGATATTTTGATTTATTTAATCAATCAAATATAGTAAGTTACAAAGGCATGTTTACCATTATGATGTGCAATTCTTTTATGTTCCTTGGGTCTATAAAACAATGTTTTATTTGATAGTTACCAAAGAAGAGATCAATATGCTTAGGAAATGTTAAATGTAGAGAAAAGAGTGATGATATAAAGTTGGGGACAACCTTGCACGGCTATGAAATCTCCTGGTTATTTGACTACTCTTTATGCTATTTCTGGAGACAAATCCATTTGTATTAAATGTGGTAATCAAAATGTGGCAAAAAGCTGGTTCCTTGGTTCAAATTCAGTTCCTGCCTGAACCCATTTGTGAAATATGCTTGGAATACCATTCTTTGTTGTTGGCTGTCCAAATCATTGTTTTTAAGCAGCAAATTGTATTTATTCCCCCCTATATTTTTTCCTTCCTGAACACATATATTATTTTTCATTTATGTTTTATGAGGTCACCATTTTCTGTGGATGATAAAATAACTTGATGAATTTTAAAATTCTCATGCAAGGCAATCCTGGCATATCTAAATACATTTTATACCCATGTGGAAGTTGGGGAAGAGTTACAGTGTATGTACTGTGCATATTTGTGTAACCACATGACTTCAGTTTGTAGGACTATGCACAAAGAGAAGAGTGATTATTAGTCAGGAAAAGTCAAAATCAAAAATCAATAATCACTTTTTAATAAATAAAAAATACTGATTTGCTTTAATTAAATTCAACACAGATATTCTTCTACCTATTGGCATAAACCTAAGAGTTTTCAATGTACTTGAAATAAATACTACCGCCAGTTAACTGACAATTATCAAAATAAGTTTCTTGCTTTCTGCTTTTATTGAAATTCTATTTTTGCAGTCACATTGTGAACTATATCTCAGCAAAAAAATGTCAATTATAAGCAAGGTGACCCTCCAGGCATCATTAAAGAAATATTACAGGAAACACTGCAATTTGTACTTATGGACAAAGAGCTATTGAACCTGTATTTGTGTGTTTGTGTATTTGTGAGCACATGCAAGCATATACCCAGTACACTCATATTCACATATGCAGCTCTTCAAGCTAGGATAAGCAGAGACATAAGAATCCCATGTGCTTGTCTGTAAAGAAAATTATTGAAGGGCAATGAACAAAATTTAAAGACTTACTGTGGAAGGATTGAAGAATGTTAATTATTCTTTGATCTGCTAATCTTCCTGATTTTGTCATCTGGCCACATTTGAGTTGATTTGAAGACTCCTTTGATTCAATCCAGCAAATCATTTCTTCATTATAAATAAAATCTAGAGTATGAATTTCATTTCTGTTGTCTGTGCTTAGAGTTGTCATTTTACTTCCATTAATGTAGAAGACCTCAATTGTTTCAGGACTTGCAATCAGTAGCATTGGTGGTCTATCTGTAGGTTCTGGAATAAAATACAGAACACATGTGTTAAGGAAGAGGTGACTGATTTTGTCTCCCTTCCCCCCAGTGGTGCATTATCAACTAAAAGTTACTCTTGTATTTGTAAAATAGCACTGGAATAGAAAGAATGCTTACATGAAACCCTTTTCAATAAGTTACACACATGCCTCACTGCATGAGACATTTCACTCTCTGGGAAAATATATTTGTCTGAGCACTTGCTTCCATTATTCCCTAAGTCATAATGTGTGGTCTTAATGTGAAAGCAATCTTGTTTACTTTCATCAACGGTAAATAAAGGAAGTGCTTTGCTGTGTGAGTTTTGTTTTTGTTTTAGCAACAACGATGTAGCTGGATGACCCCATGACATAGTTTCTGAACTTCTCTTGTGAGCAAGGGCATGCATTTGGAAGTGAATATAAAAGGTCAGAAATAGACTCTCTGGAGTGGAACACAGAAAACTCAGGCTCCTAGCAATGTGAATTTGTAACCTTGGCCTCTGTGGTTCCAGACTGACCAAAGAGCCAAACAATCAATTATAGATGCAAAACAAGCTTGTTCAAGACCATGCTTTTAGGCAATGCAGTTTTGGTGATGATAGGATTGATACCCTTTTGATGGGCATACTGAAATTGTCCAGACTTGTAATGACATTCAAAGGTAGTAATAAACTCCATATGAAAACTAGTGGTTCCAGAGCTTGGTTACATGACCACACTAGTTTTGTTAGTTAAGGGATAGAGAATACAGAATTCTTCATTTCAGCTCTTTTTATGAGCCCTAGGCAATGTATTATGAAATCTTTTTTGTTCTGATGTCAAATCCATGAGGAAGTGAATCCCCAGCTTAACATTAGCCATGACCACCACATCCTGCATCAAGCTGCCAGCATCTATCTCCCGACTTATTCCGGTGGCCTTTCAGCTGCTTTCCCTCCTATTTGTGCCTTTGCATAGTGTGTTCCATCACACCATCCATAGTTATGCCAGCAAAACACAGTGTAGATAATACCAGTTTCTGTTTGGTCCCCACAAAGCTCACTCCACACAAAACAAAATCATGACCAGTAACAGCTCTTGAGAGCTTTCCTGAGATGTCTTCTTATTATATCTTTTCCCTCATGTCCCCATTACTATTGTACATTGTCATTATGTCCTAGAAAGGTCATTCTGTGGTGTTCCTTGTATAAGTAAGGGAGACTGCATGACATAGACCCCTTCCTTGAATAGCATTTTTTTTTTACACATTGGCTGGCTCTCTTACCTCTTTATGGCAACTATTTAAAAGTCACTTTTCTGAGGAGGATTTTTGTTACATCTTGTAAAGTTGCAAGTATCTTCCTCCGTTCCTTTTCATAAAATGCTTCTTTTTTATCACTCCTGCAGCATATGTATTTTCCTATTTACTTATTTATGTGCCTTCCTTGTTCACTTTCTAGCATCCAGGAAGAAGGCTGAATAATACAGTGCTCAGATAAACAAACATAATGGAATTTTTATACTGTATGATACTTTAGAAACAATCTGTGAATCTTAAAAGGAAACATATAGAACATTTAAGTACATTTTAGTTTATGAAAGGAATCTAGAAAAATACTGAATATTAAAACAGTCACAAGACTATGTAATCATTTCTGAGCAATGTGAAGTACGAAAAATATGCCTCCATCATATGTTAATCCATGTAATTATATAAATCTAAACTTCCAATTAGTATTATTTAGTGGTCCTCATTATTAATGGTGATCATAGGGAAATCAGGTCCTCCAAGTAGAAGATCTCTCTCATGAAGCTGGTATCCTTTCTCACAGTGTTAGAAAGATCAATCCCAGAATTCATTCATGAGTACTGATATCCTTTCTCCTAAGAAATTACCTCTGTAAAGCCATAGACTTAGTTTTATATTTGAAAAGACATAATGAAATAAAAAAAAACATTGCAAAGAAAATAACAAAATGCCCAGTAACACTATAAAACTAAATAGCCCAACACAGACGACATGAAATGCTTGAGTATAAACCAACAGATAGGAAGCCTCAAAATGCCGAGATAATTTCTACAACAAAGAAATCTCCCAGGATCCTAAGGCAAGTGGTACAGCATGTGTCCTTAGTATAACCCTGTCTACAGAACCTATCTGAGCCCTGTTAGTCATTGGGTTTCTCTGAAAATCTCGTAATTCAACATTGAGACTATGTCACATTTGCCCTTGACGTTCAGAATCCAGTAAAGTTGTTCTTTAATACTCTTGGATTGATTCTTTTCTATGTGACCTTGGAATCAGAGAAACCTGTAAGATTACAGATTTCAGAGTTTAGAGAATCTGAAATGTCCTTATTACCAGATTTACAAAGATATGCTCACAGTAATGTCAGTGCTTATTGTCTTCCTGTGACATTTGAAATGAACTTAGAGAATTTGCCTCACACTCAAAATGAGCTTGTCTGGAAAGCTTCTTTACCGCAAAGATTTATGCAAATCTTAGATTTTGACAGCCTCTTCTTAGCTAGCTGGAAATGTGAAGGAATGATGAGAGTCCCCTGAGGTTTGTCAATATAGGAGCACTTATTTGACATATATACTTAATTTTTGTAGCTGATTTTTAAATTAACCAGGGGACTGATTATTTTAATTAAAAATGCATATCACAAATTATAAAACATTTTTCCAAGATAATAGAAAACACCAAAAAGACAGTGAAATGGTTTGAATAGTTTGGTCTTAAAAATACAAATGGCATATTGGAGGAAGGATACTTACAATGTTAATTATGAAATGCTTTAAATAATATCTGTATATCCTACTAACTATTAACTGCTTCCTTTGGACAGATGAATATAATATCTGGCATATGAGAAATGCCCCTGAAATACAGGAATACTGAATATCATTGGAATCTAAGGATAGAACTCAGGTTGACTTAATGATATAAGCCAGCACTGACCTGTAAAGACTACTACATGTGTCCGCTTGCACTTTCCCTGATCTCCAAAGCTAACTGAAGAGCTTCACTAATGAAGATGAAAGGCTGCCCAGAATAATGGGATGCCATTACTCTGTGTCATTCTTAGAGTCAATTGAAAGTTTTCTCAAAGGGGCAGTAGGAAAACACTTTTGATGAATTCCAACACAGAGATACCCAAATCAAACTTTAGTGAGATGTAATAAACATTAACCTTTCACACAGAGGAGATTGAAACTCAAGAAAGCACCAGTCATCAACACTCCTCCTTAGAGAAGGAAGCCAGATTGATTCAGCCTCTGCACTGGACTATCAAACACATTCAGGAAAGTAATGCCACCAAAGTAGAAAGGAAATAGGGTTGGACTGGGAGCCTGGCTCAGGAGCAGAACAGTTTGAAAGCATTGTTGACACTCCTCCACTGACCTCCAGCACTGTCTTCTGCCCCACACAAGTGAAAATATATGGTGATAGTTTTTCCTTCCTAAAATAAATTAATCTCTCTCTTCCCCCTCAATTTAATTGTTGCTGAAGTAAATAATAATGATATATTACTATTCATTTACAAACTTAGAATTCCACAAAAATTAAATGAAGAAAATCCAATAAAAGCAATATTGGGCTGAGCAAGAAGCGTTATATTATTTATCTAAATTATACTCTATTTTGCTTTATTTTTTACTTTTACAATACAATTATTCTGAACTGATCTCTATGTGAATATGCTTCCTTTGGTTAACAAATTTATTTAGTGTTTATAGATATTAAGTATTCAAATACAATAGAAGGCATCAATCTAGCAGTGAGCCTTCAAGAAAGATCTAACTGTTAGACAGATTAAGGTATGTCCTCAAATATCTATGCTTTAAAATGAGGTTGTTACTTTTTATAAAAGATGGCTAGTGTTGTGGATGCTAAAAATGTTAATACTTCTTTTAAATTAGTTTTAAAATACACAAATATTGATGGCATTTTATGTTATTCCTGGGTTAACTGAAATGCAAGAATTTGATATGCATGAATAAAGAAAACGGACTTCTTTTAGAAGAAATAGCTATAAGAAAAGAGTAGATGGATGAGGAACATACATTGGAGAGATAATGACTGCAGTCTTTTAGTTTTCTGAAGGCAACAAATGACTGACTGAAGAACGTCACAATGATAGATGGAAGAGCTGACACTGAAGGGGATATTTCAGGAATCAGACAAGGTAATACATGTACCTTTTTTTAGCAATGTGCATATTAATGACTATGAGTTAGATGCTAATATTATCCACATAATGCATATTAAGAAATGAAAATGTTGAAATGTTATATAACTTACTTAAGATCATATAGCCAGTGTGGAAGAATTGGATTCAAAATCATATATTTTTTAGAAACTTATAGAATAACATTAAGAATGTAGTATGACTTATTGAATGGTAGGATGATGGACAGTTTTAATTTAAGATTCAGTGGGAAGCCAGTGTTAATTAGATGCAGGTTATAATGTGATCAAAACTGTGTTTTAATAAGGCAAAGTCAGAAATAGTATGCAGCATAGCTGTGTTTTAGTAGAATTCAGGAAAATGAATAAATACACACTGTACCTCCAAAATTAATGGTTTTGCTTTTACTTTTCAAGTGAACCACTATAATTCATGTCAGATGGTAAGGGAAAACATAATTGTTCTTTATACATATATATTCCCTGGAATGAATTGGAAAACAGTTGAGCTAGGGGGATACTTGTTCCTGTGAGGACAGCAGGAAGAGTTACATGTAGCATCTGCACTACACAAAGCAATGATCATTAGAGAAGGAAAAGTCCCAGAGAATTTTTTGAAATTACCAAAACAACACCTTTAGAATCTTACTGTGTCCTAAATTCTGCATGTTATGTAAATAATAATGCTAATATCAATTTAGTAATAGAATGTAAAGTAAATTATGAAACTGTTGAATATATATGGACTATTGAAATGGAAATTCAGTTTTCAACCTTGGAAATTGGGCAATAAGAACAGAGGGAGGAAGTGCTGATAAGTGATTTAAATACAGGTCTATAGAATGAAATAGATTACTTAGTAGATGTGCAAAAATGTGATGATTTCAACAATGTTGATAATAAGATAGATGCATCCAAGGCTTATGTGGTAATTTAACAAAGAGATGGTGATGAGAATTTTAAGATTGATAAAGTAAGTAGAGATGTATTTTCCACCATGATCTAGCTGGTCCTGTAGAAATGCTTGCTAGCAAGAATTACCTAGGCCAGTGGTTCTCAACCTTCCTAATGCTTCCTAATAATTTTATGGTTGGGGTGACTCCAGCAGCAGTTATCTGTCTCTTGTCATAGAGCAATGGGTCTCAACATTCCTAATGCTGTGACCCTTTAATTCAGTTCCTCATGTTGTAGTGACCCCCAATTATAAAATTATTTCCATTGCTACTTTATAATTGTGATTTTGTTATTACTATGAACCTTAATGTAAATATCTGTTTTATGATGGTCTTAGGCCACACCTGTGAAAGGGGTCATGACCCACAGGTTGATAAACACTAATTTAGACAAATGACAGGTCTCAGACGTTAAAAGAACAATCATAATCTTCATCAATAAATTTTAAGGAATTTAACAAAGACACAAAGAAACAGGTCAGTGAACTGTAAGAGAATGAATACCTGAGTGATGGCCAAGAAAATACAAATATAAGGCTGATGGAAATGACAAAGGCAATGCAGAAATTGAAAAGAGAATTCAAAGAAGACATAGAAACACTGATGAGAACTCAAACTTAAATGGATATGGAAATGAAACACCTGACAACTCAACTCGAAAACTCAAGGGAAAGCCTTGCAAGTAGAAGGAATCAAGCAGGAGACAGAATACCAGGGTTCAAGAATAAAGTAGAGAATATGGAGAAAATAAGGAAAGAGAATGAAAAATTTAAAGAAATTTTTAAAACCTTGGATTATAGACATAGATGAGGAAGAAGAATTCTAGGTCATTGTAATAGGCCAGATTTTTAACAAGATCATGGAAAAAAAAAAACTTTCTCAAACTAAGGAAAGACACACCCATACAGGTATAAGAAGTACATAGAACATCAAAATACCAAACTCTCCTCAACATATCATAGTTAAAACTTTTAGTACAGAAGAAGGAAAGAGTATTATTGAAAGTTGTAAGAGAGAAGAAAAAGTCACATATAAAAGAAAATCCACCAGAATAATAGTTCATTTCTCAATGGAAAATTTGAAATCCAGAATATACTTGAGCAGTGTACCTCAAATCCTAACATACTATAGCTTCCAACTTCCAATGGATTATCTAACAAAGCTGTCTTTCTAAGTAGAGTCTTCACGCCTATTGTCTAGTGTTCTGGGAACTGGAGGTTCTTTTCATGCTACCAGAGGAGAAAGGCAAACACCAATCTAGCTACAAGTGCTGCCATCGGTAACAGTGACTTGCATGCATGATACATGGTGGTACAAATATTATGAGAGTAACCAACCACTCTCTGACTGGATTTAAGACCTATTCCATGAGATGGGAACCATGCCTGACACAAGTCAAATGGCTAAGATTCTAAGGATAGATACACCATAGGCATAGGAAAAAATCAAATTCTATTGTTCTGCTAAAGGAAGGTGATACAAAAATGAGTCTTAACTCCATCTGCTATACCTAAGATCAGTGGCTTACTCAGTCACCACCAGAGACGTTTCCTCTTACAGTAGATGGGATCTAACACAGAGACCAACAACTGGGCAATATGCAGATAGTAAGAGACTTTGGAACACTCAGTCATAAATGGTATGGCTTCATCAAGTTTCTCTTCTCAGGGTTTTGGGAGCTATGCAGAAGAGGTGAGGGAAAGACTCTAAGAGGCCATAGGGATGGAAGACACCAAGGAAAGAGTGTCTTCCATATACAACAGTGTTAATGAACATAGGAATTCACAGAGACTGTGATATCATACACATAGTCTGTACAGGTACAAGGCAGAAATCCAGATAGGGTCTTAGCACTGAGAGGGGGAAGCAGACACAGGCTCACATCCCTAAACAAAAAGATATCTCCAACTGTCATCCATTTTCAAAGAAAAAAGGATTTCTCTCTAACAGAGTCTCTTTGGTATATTTCAACACTTAAGCATAAGGCCCAAGTAGAGCAGAAGACAGCCAGCATAAAATGAATTTAATGGTATTTTTGTAATTTTTTTAAATCTCATATCGCTTTGTTTGAGAATTTTGTATTACTGGTCTTTTCATTATTATGTGTTCCAATTTCATGCTTTCATCTTTGCGTGTGTGTTTGTGTGTGTCTTGTATTATGTATTTCTTATGTCTTATTTAATTTATTTGTTCATTTTTGCTTGTCTGCTCCTTTCCTAATGAGAGAGAAAGAAGGCATGAAGTGGTGGGTTTCTTTTCTAAAGAAAGAAAGGTCAGTGTGGGAAGGTAGGCAGTTGGGGAGGAACTGGGAGGAGTAGAGGAGGAAGAAAACAAGATCATAATATAGTATATGAAAAAATAATTTCAAAAAATAAGAAAAAAGCTTATCTGCCATAGTTTTTTATCCTATATTAATTCATTTATTTAATACCAGAAATTAAAAATGCATTTCTATTCCAGGAAAGGCACAAAGCTACACAGAGAAACCCTGTCTCGAAAAACCAAAAAAATGCATTTCTATGAAGGTGAAAACAGACAAAACACCTGGGTGTTTGGTTGTTTGTCAATTTTTTTTTGTTTAAGGAATTTAGGATAACAGTTTCCTTGGGGATATAATGTAAGGAGAATCTACTAGAAAACTATCAGTGCTATTTCTTCAACTGGATAAGGGAAATACGACTATGCCTGTAAAATATATCAAAATGCACATTTTTTTTTTTTTACTTTTACTAATGTAAGCTCTCTTTAAGTATGATTCTTGGTCATAAGTTTTCTTTTTTTTAGTTTTTGGATCATATTTTATTTTTATTTTTATTTTTTTATTCTATAATTCAATCCAATTTCACATATCAGCCACGGACTCCCCTATTCTCCCCCCCCCCAACCCCCCCCCCAGCACACCTCCCATTCCCATCTCCTCCAGGGCAAAGACTCCCCTGAGGATTGAGTTCAACCTGGTAGATTCAGTCCAGGCAGGTCCAGTCCCCCTCTCCCAGGCTGAGCCAAGTGTCCCCGCACAAGCCCCAGGCTTCAAACAGCCAACTCATGCACCGAGTACAGGACCCGGTCCCACTGCCTGGATGCCCCCCAAACAGACCAAGCCAATCAACCGTCCCACCTACTCAGAGGGCCTAATCCAGTTGGAGGCTCCCCAGCGATTGGTTCATAGTTCATGTGCTCCCATCCATTTGGCCATTCGTCCCTGTGCTCTATCCAACCCTGGTGTCAGCAACAATTGGACTCCTGGAGTTCCACCTGAGGCCCAGCCGCGGATCTCTGCATCCGGTTCCCTCAGTCATTGGATGGGGTTTCTAGCTTGACAATTAGGGTGTTTGGCCATCCTATCACCAGAGTAGGTCAGTTCGGGCTGTCTCTTGACCATTGCCAGCAGTCTGTATCTTCGACTCTGAGATACCACCTTATGCCTGTCAGAATGGCTAAGATCAAAAACACTGAAGACACCTTATGCTGGAGAGGATGTGGAGCTAGGGGAACTCTCCTCCACTGCTGGTGGGAATGCAAGCTTGTACAACCACTTTGGAAATCAATATGGAGCTTTCTTAGAAAATTGGGAATCAATCTCCCCCAAGATCCAGCTATACCACTCTTGGGTATATACCCAAGGAATACTCAATCATACTACAAGGGCACATGATCATCTATGTTCATATCAGCATTATTTGTAATAGCCAGAACCTGGAAAAAACCTAGAAGCCCTACAACTGAAGAATGGATAAATAAAATGTGGTACACATACACAATGGAATACTATTCAGCAGAGAAAAACAATGACACCATGAGGTTTGCTGGCAAATGGATGGATCTAGAAAAAATCATCCTGAGTGAGGTAACCCAGACTCAGAAAGACAAACATGGTGTGTACTCACTCACAGGAGGATAGTAGATGTAAGACAAAGATGACTGGACTGCTGCTCACAACTCCAGGGAGGCTGCCTGGAAAGCAGGACCCCAGGAAGGACACAGGGATCACCCAATGACAGAGAGATGGATGAGATCTACATGAACAACATGGACATGAGTGGGGGTAGTGAAGGGCAAGGGTCGAGGGATGGAGAGCTTGGGGGAGCGGGAGACCCCAGCTGGATCAAGAACAGAGAGGGAGAACAAGGAATAAAAGACCATGATAGATGAGGACCACATGAGAATGGGAAGAAGCAAAGTGCTAGAGAGGCCCACAGACATCCACAAAGATAACCCCACAATAGACTGCCATATTTATCTGCCATAGTTAATGGAGAAATAAATACTTCACATGATATAAAGAGCTTAAATTTATATCCAACAAACCAAACCAAAAAAAATACAGTAATAATATTTCAGACTGAAGAGAAGAATAAGAATAGCTAAGAACTACAAAGAAAACAAATAAAGGTATAATTACTGAGACACAAAGTACTGCTGAGAACACAAACACCACCACCAAAAAACCAACAACATCCAGGAAAGTCGCAAAGCTACACAGAGAAACCCTATCTCGAAAAACCAAAAAAAAAAAAAAAAAACAAAGAACAAACAAACAAAAAAAAAAAAACAAAAACAAAAAAACCCAACAACATAATGACTGCAATCAACACATATTTTTCAATAATCCATTTAAATATTTGACCTCAATTCTCAAATCAAAAGGTACAGACTTGTTGAGTGGATCAAGAAACAAAATCCACCTATCTGTTGTCTTCAAGAAACACATCTTAGCATTAAAGATAGGCACCACCTTAGAATGAAGCCATAAACAAAAGTACTCCAGTTAACTAGGACCAGGAAATAAACGAGCATTACTGCTTGCAGATGACATGATATTATACATACAGGATCCCCAAAATCCTCTCATAATAATTCTAGAAGTAGTCAATAATTTCAACAATGTTTCAGAATACTATATCAACTTGAAAGTATAATAGCTTTTTGGTACACCATCAACAAACACAGAGAAAGAGATGATGGATAATCTCATTCAAAACAGCATCAAAGAAAATAAAGCACATAGGAATAAATTTAGAAGGCTGAAGAGCTCTACAATGAAAACTTAAATTTTAGAAAAATGAGATAGAGAAGGACACTAGAGAACAAACAGACATTGCATGTTTATGGTTTGGTAGAATTAATAGTGTAAAAATGATAATTCTATCATATCTCTTTACACAGTCAAGATAATCACAATCAAAATCTCCATCTCATTATTCACAGGAAAAAAGTTCTAAAATTCTCAAATGGAATCACAAAAGACTTCAGACAGTCAAAATTATCCTGAGTAAAAAGGACAATGCTGGAAGGAGTACCATTTCAGAACTCAAGATATATTACAAGGTCATAATTATTATATTATGTAAATATTGTTTTCTATATAGTAATTATATTATATAAATTTTATATATAATTACATATAATATTGTTTGCTATATATAACTATAATTATATATAATTACTGTATATGTTATATATATATTATATTGCTGTTACAAAAAACAGACATATAGACCCATTGAACAAAATTGAAGACATGGGGTTGGGGAGAAGAGTAAAAGAAAGTAGAATTGTTTCTTATGCTTCCAGTCACCAGTGCCACACTGAGCAGATTACACATCTCCATCAATGTGAGCTGTACACAACAGACTCTTGAAACCAAAAGAGGAGGAAATACAATTGATGTGGACCTCACGTGTGAGAAGAGCTTTATTAAGAAGAGGGATGTACATTAACACCGAAATCTTTTTACTCATTAGAATTTTAGGCAACAATAATTCTCTACATATCTTTTTGTTGTGCATTTTTAATATGGAGATAAAATGTTTAAATGTGCTACTTTATTACAATAATTTCTAAAACCTGTTTCCAAAGCACATACATAAAGAAAGTTTTTACTTTGTTTAATATGGGTGAGAGTATAAAGTAGAAATAAGACACATCTAGTAATTTTTCATGGACAACAGCCTATTTTGTAGACTGTAGACAATAAAAAATGCCTAATTGTGATAATAAATATTAGTTATACTTACATATTATTATACAATATATATTAATTGTGATAATGTATATTGGGATAAGCTAGTGAGCTTTTGAATAAAAGCACTAATAGTTTTGACTAGACTCAGAAAAACCTGACCTGATAATTTAGGCCTGAGGATTTTTTTAATCTACCAGTCCATTCTAAACATTATCATAAAATGGCACATATAGATATTTGGTTACAATAATTTCACTAAAACACACATTAACCTACATGAATTTGTTCTACTAGCATATATTGGTTCTGATTGACTATGGAAATCCAAAGGTAGTCCCAGGCAGTAGTTTTATGTCTCTGTTCTGTCTTGGTTCCAACCAATGTACTGTCTTAAGCCTTCACCGCAAAATTGACAAGATCAGTCAGGGAACACAGTTGTAAGGAAGCAAGAACCTGAAAGAATTTATAGGAGAGGAGCTCCAAATTGATCTTGTTCTGAGAATTGTGTGCTGCTCAAATTAAGAGGAAGCCTGGAGAAACTGTAGTTGCAATTGTAATGAGGTGGATGGAGAGGGCAAAGTGTGGATGATAATTTAGCAGCTTTTGGTTGGGTAGTTTTGCTTTAGCAAGAGTAATAACAAAAGTTGTTATGCCAGCAAAAAGCATTTCATGTTGAACACTTTTCCTGATATTCTTCTAAAATCTATATGCCTTAAAATTCTAATCCTTTATGATGTCACACCTCTGTCTGTAATAAATGTTAATACACAAAAAAAAAAGAAAGTAGAATTGCTGGATACAAATGTATTTGTCGAGGAAAATGGGGAAAATGTCAAGTGGTCTTTAATTTATGAAAGGAAGAGAAACACATACAGAATAAGAAGGAGAGAGAAGAGTAAAATAACAATAAGGATTTTGTGTTGACTGGTTTTGTGTGTCCACTTGACACAATCTAGCGTAATCAGTGAGGAAGGAGCCACAGTGGAGGAAATCTCTCCATTAGATCTAGCTGTAAGGCATTTTCTCAATTAGTGAATAGTTAGAGAGAGCCTGCCTAGCCCAGGATGGGTGGTGCCATCCATGGGCTCATGGTCTTGAGTTCTATAAGAGAGCAGGCTGAGCAAGCCATAAGGAGCAAGTCAGTAAGCAGCTCCCTTCCACTGCCTCAGCATCAGCTCCTGCCTCCAGGACCCTGCTGTGTTTGAGTTTCTGTCCTGACCTTTTTCAGTGATGAATAGCAATGTGGAATTGTAAGCCAAATAAATCCTTTCTGGTCCAACTTGCTTTTTGGTCATGGTGTTTTAACACAGCAATAGAAACTCTAACTAAGACAGAATCTGGAAAGTCATAAAGAATTACAGTATTACCTATTTACCTAAAACTATTGAACTACACATAAGTCTGCATACACTATACACATACATAGTTTAAATGAAATTTTTCTTATGGGCTGGCAAATCCCATACCATGCATGAGAGTTGTTGTTTAGGTTTGATTTAAAGATTCCCAAAACATTGTAACTGATTGATGTTGCTTTTAGTTGCCTCCTACAGATGGAAGGTAAGTCCTGATTGCTGAAGATGTCATGTACTATGGACATAAGATCCAGAGGATCTGAATTGGATTTGATACGAAAGCCTCCTTCCCATGGTCCAGCTTTTATTGTACTAGAAGTTGTCATGTGAACTTCCAAAGAAGTGGAACAACCAATAGTCCTACCCAGTTATGATCCCTATGAACTATAACAATAACTTGTATAACAAGATATCCCTAAAGGTAGAATAGTGGCATGCATACCTTGTAAGTAACCAATAACTCTCTTTATTGAACTTAAGGTCTGTTCTATAAGAAAGGAAATCACTCCCAGGTACCCAGGACATATGAAGTAATGGATCTTGGGGGGAAACCTAAAACCACCATTTTACTAAACCAGCATAACTTAACTGCATCCTTAATAACTTAACTATATTCTGAACATCGATCCTTATATTTACTAGTAAGCATAGGTCTCACCTCTCATCAAAGAAATACCTCTTTACAAGAGAGTGAGACCATTACAGAAAACTGTAATTGATCAAAATGCAAAGAACAAGTATGATGCCCAGCCCCACACTTACAATATAAATCCTGCACCTAAATTGTAGAGGATTGTAGAGGAAGAGAGTGTGAAAAGACTGTAAGAGCTAGAGGAACAGGATTCTGTACACCTGAGGCTCCAATCAATGCCAGAGAAACTGTACTCGTTCTCATCAACACTACTGCCTACACAAGACCTGAACAAGGACAACACTTACAGACATGTTAACATGGAAGGGGACTCCCAACCCATCACAAAAAAAAAAAAAAAAAAACTACAAACAACTTAGGAATGCTATGTATGGGAGAAATAGTATTCCCTAGGGAAGGACTCCCTAGTTGCTCAGCCAATACCAAATGGTTAGTCCTGAATATACATTTGTATATTCAATAACATTATACAAAGTATACAGTTTGTATTTAAATATTTAAGAAAAAAAGTAAAGGTTTTCTCCCTTAGGAGAGGAAATTTTCCCATTTCATAAACAACTTGCATGGTTACATATCACCTGAAAGCGTTTCTTACCACATAATTGAAAATAAATCAGCAAGTGTTGAGGATTCTTCCACTTGGATTTTCTAGTGTTTTAAGGATACATTTTGTTGAACATTTAAGTTAAAAATAATAATTTTAATATGATGATGAAAAGTTGGACCCTGACAATAACCAAGACAATGAGAAAAGAAATTGGACTTTTAAATAGTTGATGTCATAGTAAATCTCCATATCTCAAAGTATAATTCATTGAAATTTTAAGTTACAAAATGAGTATGATGAGAAGCAGGGCCTATAGAAATGTCTAGTTTATTTGAATTACTGAGAGATGGCCAATGGCTACTTTAAAATCTCCCAGCAACCTTTCTAATTATAGTCAATAGGAACTACCTTACCTATACAAGCATAATTTCAAAATGCAGACAGGTTTCTTCTTCCATGATTAAATTAGGTAACATTCAAGTTTAAGATATAATATATATTTGTTTATCTGAAAATGCTTCTGTATGCCTCCTATTCATAAAATATTTCCTATCTCAAATCTGTTCTTATGACGACCACACATAATTTGGCTGAAAAGGAAGAAACTACCACACCAACATTTATTTATTTGTTCAACAAGTATTTATTGAACATGGATAACTTTTGTCAAGCCTTGATGTACATTACAGACATACAAACAATAAATAAAGCTAACAACATTACTATTTTCCTATACCATACATTTTACTTGGTCTGGTAATTTGAATGGGGAGTATCTTTCATAAGCTTGAGTACTCCAACACCTAGTTCCCAGTTGGTAGCACTGTCACAGAGGACCTGCAGCCTTGCTAGAAGAACATCACTGGGGTGGTCTTTAAGAGCTCACAGCCTTGTCCTACTTCCAGTTTGCCATCTCTACTTCTTGCTTCCTGTTGAGGATGTGATCTCTCAGGTTCCTGCCCTTGCCACCACACCTATTGTTCGCTCCCTATCATATCTGCCTTTCATGGTGAACTCACTCCTCTGGAACCGAATAAACTTTCCTTTCTAAGTTACTTTGTTCATGGTATTTTATCACAACATCTGAAGAGTAAGTTGAGAAGTTGGTACCAGAGTAGTGGCTGCTGCTGTGAGGAAACTGACTGTTGCTTTTCTTTTCTTTTTCTTTTTCTCCTTTTTTGTGAATGTGGAAGACTTTGGAACTTTGGATTAGAAAAGCAGTTTGACTGATATAAGCATTGCATAATGGCCCCTTCTTGTAGGAGCCTAGAAGACTATAGCTCTGATAGCAGTGTAGACCGTATAGGCCTGGCTAAAGAGAGTTCAGAAGGAAGAAAGGTCTTTAAAAGCAATCGTGCTAGAAGCCATTTGTGGGATATTTTGGCAAAGAAATTGGGTGGTTTCTGCTCTTATCCTAAGACCTGGCTTGAGGCTAGATTTAAAGTGGTGAGCTATTTTCTTTGGCAGAAGAACTTTTAAGACAGTATAACAGTGAATATGTGGCGTGGCTGTTAATAATTTCTCTTTTAGAGGTTTATAATGAAAACAGCAAGTAGGTCAGAAAGAAGTACAAAATGTACAGTTTGGGGAGAAAAGGAGCACTAGGAAGCTTAATGTTGCAGTCAGAGAATGTGCTGCAACTGAGGCTGTAATTGTCAAAGAGATTAGTGTCATTAAGGAGAGGCCTCTTGCTCTGCAGTGGAAAAAGGGAACAGTGCACTCAGGGCAAGACCTCACTTTGATAAGCTTCCAACTTGTGAACAAGAGCCTAAGGAATTTTCTGCCTCTTGAAAGCTACTTGCTATAAAAACTGCTGTCTATGTGATTCAAGTGAGCCAGGGTCCTGGATTCTGCCTCCTTAATTACAGAGAGTCACTGCAGTCAGCCAGTGTATGGCAGGGGCATTCCTATGCCAAAATCCTGAGAAGGTAAGAGGCCATAGCATGAAGCTGTGATAGTAAAACTTGCTTTGCAGGGAAGAATTCAAGATGTTGGGCATGCCAGAGTTGTGACACGTTTATCAAGGAAATGGACACAATCCACAAGGGAGATGTTGTATTGTAGGTAGCAAAGCTAAAGGTGCCAAGACATCCAAGTCCTTTGATAATGATATCCAAGGACAGGATTTGATGTTTGACATGCTGGCTTTTGGTCTTGATTTGATCCATTATTTCTTCACTATACTGTCATTCTCTTTTGGAAAGAAAATACATATTCTGTGACATAATACGATAAGAGTAGGTCTTTTTATTTTATAGGAGAGGGTCACCATTAGGATATATTCCTTGATTGTCAAAGGAGACTGTGGGCATATAAACTGTTGAGACTGTAAAGGTCTACAGGGACTTGTGAAATTAGACTAAATATGTTTTGCATTATAACATGACCAAGAGTGTGTGGGGGCCTGGGGGTGGAATGTTGTGGTATGGATGAGAATGCTTCCCTTAAGCATGGTAATTTGCACACTTAGTTTCCAGTTGAGAATACATTTTGGGGAGGGTTTGCATCCTGACTGGGGAATGCAGCACTGTGGGAGGGCTTTGAGAACTTAAGAGTTTGTCTTCCTCTTCTTGATTGCTGTTGAGGATGTATGTGCTTTCTCAGCTTCTTGCCCACATGCCTGCTACTTGCTGGTATGTCTCTGCTATGAGGAAACTTTTAAAATTTACTTTGAGGGAATACTATTCCTTTGAAATTGTAAGCTCAAACAAATTCTGGTTTCTCTAGGTTGTCTTGGTCATGGTATTTTCCCACAGCAACTGAAAAGTAACTGATACCCTAAGCAAGGCACTAAGCAAATACTGGTTAAAATTTCTAGGCAGTGAAAAATGTCATGAAGATATGGAAAACATAACCATAAGAAATCAACAAAAAATATGGAAATAAAGTGCTTGAGAAGAGGAATGGAGTCAACTGTGAGTCTAATATTTAGCTTTAAAAATGAGGTAAAAGAAGGTGACAGTAACAAAGACAGGCAATACTGAAAAAAAAAAGCATTGTTATGGAATAGGCTAAAGAGGTCAGTTTTGCATAGATGGAATCTGAACCTTTTGATAAATATATGTATGGAAATAGTGAACATAGCAGTTTAATATATGTTCAATCAAGGGTGGAGCACTTGGGGTAAAAATCTTAGAAACCTCCGAATTCATGTAATTTTTAAAGCCAGAAAATAGGGAGTGCTTTAAAATCCAAGTCAAAGAATGAGATGACTCGGGACGTTAACTAGAGAAAGAAAATGCAGTGAAAGGCGAGAGAAAGGAATGACAAGTTCCAGAAAAAAGATGAGTCGGGAAAGTAGCTGGAGGGAAAGTCCAGGAAGTTTAGAATCTAATTCCATTAAGGTAGTGCTGTATAAGTGAGAAGATAGTCAAGGAGGCAATTGTCTTATAGTCTGAGGACCAATAAATGATTAATGACATAGAAACCACTGGTAATAAATCATGAGAGTTATAATGATATTAAGGTCTAGGAAAGTAGGTTCAAGAGAGAAGAGGAAATGTGGAGAATGATTATACACTTCAGGATTATTTCTATTACTGGAAAAGAGAAATACACCAGAGTTGGGGAAAAACATGGCACTAAAGAGAGTTTTTACAGTTATCTTTATGGTACATTAATTGCAAAGATCTAGGACAGACTAAAATACTAGTGAGTTCATTGCTGTGCCTAAAGCCTAACATGTTTCTCCTCTTTCTTTTCATTATTTTCAGTATTTCTGGACTAAGATTAAGATCTCGAATCAAATTTAAATTGATTTTGTGTAGGGAAGAGATATATGTATCTAATTTTATTTTTCCAGAGGTGGGTATCCAATTTTGCTAATACCTTTAGTTGAGAAGGCTGTCTTTTCTCCAATGCAAGTTTTTCCAACTGCTGTCAAACACCTGGTGTCCATTCCTGTCTGGGTTTACCTTCAGACCTTATGTTATGTTTCATGGGACTCTTTGTCTGGTTATGTGCCAATGTCCTTCTGTCTTTGTCACGATGGTTCTGTAATGTAGTCAGGTTCAGGTAATATAATATTTCTGGATATATTCATACTACTTGGGATTTCTTTGGCTATTTGTGGTCTTTTGGGCTTCCATACAAATTTTAGTTTTTTTTCCCAGTTCTGTAAAAAATGCCATTGGAATTTTGATAAGATTGCATTGAATGTTTAGACTACTTTTGGTTATATAGACATTTTCACAATATTAACTTTGCTAAACAACAGAGCAACTACAGCTACTATGGAAATCAGTTTGGCTGATTGCCTCTCAAAAACTAAAAAAACTAAAAACATGGCCCAGCTATGCCACTTCTGAGTAAATTCCCAATGACCTCCTCATCCCATGACAGATAATTGCATAGATATATTTATTGCTGTTATTTTCACAGCAGCAAGGAAATGGAACCAACCTAGATACCCCCTAAACAATCAGTGGATAATTAAAATGTGGTATGTATTTATACAATGGAATCTTATTTAGCCATAAAGAAAGATGAAATTATGAAATGTATAGGAAAATGAATGGAACTAGAAAACAGATTCAGCAGAATATTAAGTGGCAGATGGTGATTAGTAGCTGTCTTAGTCAGAGTTTCTATTGATGGGATGAAACACCAGGACCAAAAAGCAAATAGGAGTGGGAAGAGTTTATTTGGTTTACATGTCCACATCACTTTTCATCATTGAAGGAAGTCAGAACAGGAACTCAAACAGGGCAGGAACCTGGAGTAGGAACATCTGCTAAGGCAATATAAGAGTGCTGCTTACTGGCTTGCTCCCCATGGCTTGTTCAGCGCGCTTTCTTATAGAATCCAGGACCACCAGCCCATGAGTGTCACCACCCACAATGGTATGTGTACTCCCACATCAATCAAAAATAAAGAAAATGCCCTATGGGCCAGTCTATAGCCCAAGGAAGAATTTTCTCTATTGAGGCTCCTCCCTCTCCAAGTGACCTTAGCTTGTGACAAGTTGACACAAAATCAGACAGCACAGTAGCCTTGGATGTTATTGAGGATGGAACCCTCTATCTTAGATTTGAATTGCATTTCCTAATTTTCTGGTAACACTAAAACAATAATAATGAATGTTATAACTGTCCCTCCTCTCCCTCCTGGTGAAAATAATGGGGTTTGATTTCTACCTCAGTTCTTGGGTTTAACTATTGGGTCCAGATGGCCCTGTCATTCACCTAGCCAGGAGACAACTCCATCTGATGCACCTGAAGATGTTGTGAGAAGATCATTTTTCCTCTTATCCCCTTAAAGAGGAAATGCGTTTTTCCTGCCAAGTAGCCACTTGCTTGATGCAAACAGTTTTTGCCAGTTAAGTTGGGCAGCTTATCTGAGCTACTCTGTTGAGTGTAAACTTTCCATTTCATTCTTTCTTTCTTCCCTATTCTTTTTTTTGAATACTTGCCAAAAGCCCAAGCATGCATTCCCTTACATGCAATTTCTCACTTTCTCTGTAGTTTGCTTACTCCTCTACCATACAGCTGTTTGTGGAGCTCTACTTCTGAACATAGCGTGTTTCTGGCGCTCGCTCTCTTCTCTCCTTTTCTCTGTCACTGAGCGGTTGCTGGGTTTGCAGCTTCCTTGCCCCATTGTTTTTCTTTCTATCTCTAATGAAATTGTCTTTGAGCTCCTTTTTAAGCCTGCTGTTAAATTATTTTATTGATAAGATGAAGAATCCAAACAGGGAACCTCAACTTGTCCGGGAACAGTAACTCGAGCTCAGAAAGACAAATAGCACATGCTGTCATACGTGAGCCCTGGCCACTAAATGTACATCTATGTGGCAGTAGTGTGGGTAAAGATCAGGCAAGTAGAATGAGATCCAGGACCGGAAGAATGACTTAAAGGAGGGCAGTGGATAAGACCAAACAATAACATGGAAGGGTATACTGAAATTGAAAGAGTACAGAAAACAAGGTGGAGGGCAGGGGTAGCCAGGAATAACCACAACAAAGTATGTTTGAAAATGACATATAGAAATATGTGACTTTGCAAACTAATAAAAATAATATTTAAAAAAAATCAAACAGTAAAATTTGAGTGATTTCAAAAAATAGATAACTATATAAGGTTAATCTTTCAATATGTTAGAGGATGAACTGAGGAACGAGGAAGTCTTTGCTAACAGGAAAAATGTTGGTTCATTCTTCAAATCAAGTAGGAGGAAGGTAAAGTTATGTGTTGTGGGGCCATGCAGAGTATTATGTTAATGGACTTGGCCTGAGAAAGTTCTATTTTAATCCTTGTACTTTCTCAAAGATATGTGAAATAAGATCACCTCAGAGTAAAGAGGAGGAAGGTGGTACATGAAACTCATTATCTAGAAGAGAGAAAATGGGCAGGTCATTTAAACTGTTTCAGTATTTTTTTTTACAGGGCCTCCTACCGATGTAAACATACAACCTGTATTTAAGATCACAGTTTTATACATTACTATTATGAAGACAGATTAAGTACTGAGTATTCAATGATATACCAAACTTCATTTTCAGATATGTCCTCTGTAACTTAATAGTACACTATTCTGAACATCAGAAGAGCATTTAGGAACAATTTAGCTAATAGTTTTCACAGGATTCTGTTTTGAGGAAGGCACCATCAGAATCTGTACTACTTGGGTCCTACTGCTAAGGAGAAACACTTTCATGCATTTAGAAATGAAATCAATGCAACAGATTTTCTCCTTTAAAAACTGAAAAGACTGTAGGCAGCATGACTAGAGAGAACACCAGAATATTAATCATCCTAGCCCAAGATGGTACAGGGAGAGAAGTGCCAAAGGGGTATTCTCTAACTGCTATTATTACTCTAGATTTTTTATCAAACTCTGTTGATTGCAATTGATACAAGCTATGCCTTGAAGGCTTTCTAAAGAAAAATTATTTTTCTTATATAAAAAGACAAAGTTATTCTACTTTTCAAGCTTTAAGCTTTTTATCCTCCTGAGGTTTTTCAAACATTAAAACTATATACATTTTTTACATGTGTATTTTAGTCTCATTTAACAACTTATCCTTTTTCTCTTTTATTTCATTAGTTTTTTTTTAAAGAATTTAACACAACGCATTTTGATTATATTCAGTCCTATTCAGATTATATTAGAATTCTTCCATAAAACATCACCTTTCCCTACCCACCAAATTCAGTGCCCTCTATTTTCCAAGCCCATAATGTGCAATTTGTACTGGCCATATACTTTTGTATGTATGTCTATCTACTGGAGAATAGTTGACTTAGCAGATACCAAACCCTTAGAGAAAACTGTCTCGCCCTATCCCCAAAGCTGTAAATTTCCAATAATTTGTCAGTTTGGGATGGGACTTCATGCTCATCTCCCCTCTCAAAGCTAGGGTTTTATCTAGCTTAAACTTGCACAGGTCTTGTGCATGCGGCTAAATTGCTATGACTTCATATGTGCAACTTTCCTTTTGTGTCCTGAAACACTATTTCCTGTAGTCATCTACTGCCCTTGTGTCTTAAAACCTTTCTGTCTCCTCTTCTGTAATGATCCCAAGCCTTCAAAGGAGGAGAGTGTGATGCAGATAAACAGTTTAGCACTGAGCTTTCTACAGTTTCTTCTTCTCTATATCTTGGCCAGTTGTGAGTCTCTGTTGTGGTGGTATTGTGTTCCCCAAAATATTGTGCACCATAATAAACTTATCTGGGGTCAGAGACAGAACAGCCACTAGATACAAAGGCTAGAAAATGGTGGCACTCACACCTTTAATCCTAGCATTCCAGAGGCAGAAATCCATCTGGGATCTCTGTGAGTTCAAGGTCACATTGGAAACAGCCAGGCATGGTGACTCACACCTTTAATCCCAGAGAGTGATGGCTGAAAGTAGAAAGGTATATAAGGCGTGAGGGCCAGAAACTAGAAGCATTTGGCTGGTTAAGCTTTTAGGTTTTGAGCAGTACAGTTCAGCTGAGAGCCATTTGGATATGAGAATACAGAGGCTTCCAGTCTGAGGAAACAAGATCAGCTGAGAAGTTGGTCAGGTGAGGTTAGCTGTGGCTTGTTCTGTCTCTCTGATCTTCCAGTGTTCACCCCAATACTTGGCTCTGGGTTTATTTTATTAATAAAGACTCTTTAAGATTCATGCTACACTCTGTGTTAATTGCCATCTGCTGCAAACAGAAGCATTTTTGATGAAGGTTGAGATAAAATAATTTTACACATAAAAGATCCTAAAGATTCCACCAGAAGTACCTTACAACTGCTGGACACATTCATCTATGTTGCAGAATATAAAAATAACTCAAAAAAAAAAAAAAACCAGTGCCTTCCTTTAATTCCAATACACAAATCAAAGACTTGGTGAAAAAGAAATCAAAGTAACTATCATTCACAATAGCCTCAACATTAAGCACTAGGTTAAACCTAATCAAGGAAACGAAAGATTTGTACAATGAAAATTTTAATACTCCACAGAAAGAAATGGAAGAAGATAACCAGAAAACAGAACTGATTATTGACAAAGAGGCCATCAACAGACATTGGAGAAAAGACACTGTCTTCAACAAATGTTGCTAGTGAGACTGGATAGCTGCATGTAGAAGAGTAAAACTATATTCTCATCTCTCACCCAGCACAAAACTCTACCCCAAATGGCTCAAGTACCTGAAAAATATCTGGTGCTCTGAGCTTGATAGAGGAATAAGTAGAGAATGTGCTTGAACTCATTGGCAGAGGAAAAGACTTTTTTTTTGTTTTTGTTTGTTTGTTTGTTTGTTTTTGAGACAGGGTTTCTCCGTGTACTTTTGGTGCTTGTCCTGGGTCTCACTCTGTAGCCCAGACTGGCCTTAAACTCACAGAGATCCTCCTGCCTCTGCCTCCCGAGTGCTGGGATTGAAGGCGTGTGCCATAGCTACACAGCGGAAAAGACTTTCTGAGCAGGACCTCAGTAACATAGACATTTCTATCAGCAATTATTAAATAAAACTTCATGAAACTAAAAATCTTCTGTACAGTCAAGGACACCATCATTCAAGTGCAAAGGAAGCCTACAGCAGGGAAAAAAAACCAACCAATGAAACAAACAAAAACCTTTACCAGATGTAGACCTGACAGACAGCAATTACTTAGAGTTTTTGAAGAACTAAAACAAAAACAGCAACAACCAAAGCAAGTAAAAAGAAAGTTTAAAAATGGGGTGTGGAAACAAGCAGAGTTCTCACAGAAGAAAACAAAACAAAACAACAACAGCCCAAACAGCTAGAGAACATTAAAGAATGTTTCATCTTTAGGCACAGATAAATCCAGATTCAAACTACTTGAGATTCCATCCTTCCCCAGTTATGATAGCTAGGATCAAAAGAGCTAATGATGATAAATTCTTGCAAAGATGCAGGAAAAGAAGGTGACTCATTTATTGCTGGTATAAGTGTGAGGGCAAACTGATATAGCCACTGTGGAAATTAGTGTGGTTATTCCTCAAAACTCTAGAAACATTTACCACATGATAGAGCTATACTATACACTAGGCATTTGACCAAAGGATTCTATATCCTAGTGTATAGATACCTGCTAACCCATGTTCATTGCTACTCTGTGAACCATACCTTTCCATTTCCACAATAGTTTTCCATTTCCTAAATGGAAACAGCCTAGATGCCCATCAACTAATGAATGAATAATGAAAATGAGGTACTTTTACATAATGGAGTATTGTCTAGCTGTTAGAAAAATTATGTTAGAAATTCATCACATTCTCAGGAAAATGAATGGAACTGGAAACAACTATTCCAAAGTGAGGTAACCCAGAACCAGAAAGTTGAAGTTGCATGCTTTAATTTGTGAATGTTAGTTTTGAATCACATATGTGATTCATTCAGAATAATCACAGAGGTAAGGAAATTAGCAAAAGGCCATGGATGGCATTTCTAGTGAAGGGAAATTGACACAGTGCTATAAATGGGGATGGAGAATAATAGAATAAGAACAGTCTAATGGGAGAACAGGAGGCCAGAGTGGAGGAGAGGATATGGAAACTGATAGGTAATACTAAAGATACTTTGAAAAATATTATATGGAAGCCTAGTATTATAGAAGCTTTGCAAACTGTATACATACACATATAAAAACCATTTAAAATAATTTGTCCTATGATGAAGCAATAATGCTGCTACTAGACACCACATGCTAGCAATTAAGTCCCCAATGCCAGGAATGGGTTACCTCTTCTGGAGTTGTTGTAAAGTTGCATCCTATAGACCCCCAAAAGTTTCTGGTTATTGCCAATGCTCTTAACCATTCCTATTGCTGAAGATAAGACACACTTGATTTAAAGAACAAGGAGAAATCAAATGCATACTGACCTGGAAGCTTAATCCCTACTAGCTATCTTTCAGAGTGCTGGAAGGTACTATACATGCTATTGGCAGGGAAAAGCAATCACTAGTCTTACCCAGCTGTGAAGCCTGTAAGTCACAAAAATAACTGCCCTTTGAAGATATGCCCAGTTGTGCAGTAGTGGTACAAGCATCATGGGAGGAACCAACTGCTTTGATAAGGTTTATGTAAGGCTTTGTAAGTTGAAACCCAATACGGTGGCCACGAATATAGATTCTAGAGATCCTAGGTGCTAGGGGTGGACCTACTAGCATTCCTGTGCCAAATGGGCACAACAGTAAACATATTACTAATGCCTTATAACTAGACCTGTAAACCATCTATCTTTCAATCACTTGTCATTTCTACAAGCTTAAGTGTTTCCATTTTTGTCATTATTCATTAAATTTGTCCAATATTTTAAAAAGGACACCTGTAAGGCATGGTGTAATTTATTAAATGTTCTAATTTGAGAATTTAGGTAATGATTTGATAGCTGTTCTACAAGAACATTTAAAGAATATAAAGAAAGTTGTATCTAGTATGTCATTGATTAAAAAACAAAATTTATGATTGTCACATTTGTACCTTATAAATGTGTCATTTTTCTACATCAGAAAAAGGCCCCAGATAAACTACAGAAAGAAACATCTTCAAAAGCTAATGAAGGATATGTTTCCTTGTCATAGGTAATACTTCCCCAAATAAGTGTAAATCGAAGGTGTGATAACACATAAGATTCCCTGGTTGTGTTATCCCTTATTCATCTTGTAACTTTGTTGCTGGTTAAAAATATAGACATGTTAAAAAATGTGCTAGACTATGAAGATGATGATGTCTTCCAGCCAAAAACAAAAACAAAAAAGGAAGCCATGAAAATATTCATCAGGAGTTATTATGTCTTGTGCTGTTCTACTCTTGAACAGCTTTTACATAGCGGGAAAAATCTTTATTATGTAATTTGGGAAATGAAAATGCCACTGGAAATTTTTATCCAATTCATCCCACAGAAATTAATTTATAATCCTACAGTGGGACAGATAATACATGTAACAGAAATAATTCCTTATAATAAATATTTGTCTATGACCAGGCTACCTGCTCAGGATTTCAGACATTTGAGTAAATTCTACAATTCCCACAGGGCAGAGCTTCTGGGAATACAGCTTAGTTGTTCGGAAGAGAGTACATCTTACTGTGGACTCTCCTTAGCTCACATACAGCCCTTCTAACATTTCCAGTTTTTCTGAAAGTGAGACCTTAGTGGGGATGACACATGCAAGGGAGTTAAAACAGAGATGCCCAAACCACTCTGGGGCTAATATCACCTCAAAATTATAGTCATTCATAAATAATACAGCAAAACTAGCAAAATATCTAATTTTCCTTACAGTGACATCCAGTTCTCTAGTCTCAACTACACCCCTTTCTCTTCATCTTGGTTCTCAGAAGCTTCTAAAGAACATGAAGGAAGTACATAATCTTTTCTAAGCATTGAGCTAATTCCTGCCACTAACATTTACTGTATGTTCATAATGTCATCGACCTACATGTGACACATAAAGAAGAACAAACCCAATTACTGTACCGTGCTGCTCAACTGGGACCACGCTTAGCTAAGAACACTTCATATCTCATCTTGTCACCAAATGCCAATCACACTTACAGGTCAGTGAAAGGACCCTTCCAAACAGCAAAAAGTCCTGATGCAACTTTGATCTAGTTCATTGATCTTTCACGAGAAGCATTTCTGAGCTATACAGTATTCTGGGGCATTAGTCTCATAAGAAAGCTTTTAATGTGAGGTGAATTTTAAAAAGGAACCATAGGATGCCTTAATAACTGAACTGCACACAACACTGGGAGGGAGACAGATCTTTGCTAAACAGGATCCCACCTGCTGTCTAAAAAAGCAGAAACAGCCCTGACATCATTGGTGACTGATTCTCCAACTTCAAATACCTTATTACTACATAAGGAAATGCTGAATTATTTCCATCGTTTTAATTAAGAGGATGGGAAGCTACAGTTTCATTTTCTTCCTCTCTTACTTTTATCTTCCCTGCCATAGTGATGGAAACAGCAAGGCGCATAAGTGTGTTGTTGTCCCAGCTCTGTTTAGCAATGCACTGCATTGCAAGAGACCAAGATAAAACTTCAAGTACCTATCGATGTTTTCACTTCATTCTGGCTTATTTTTTATTGGTTTATTTGTTTCCCTAAATCAGTGAGCAGCAAATAAAAGATGCATGCTTCCATTGTCAACTCAGAAAACATAGGAGCAGGTAACATTCTACAGACTGAGTAGGTTGTAGTTATATATTTAGGAATACACACAAATACACAGAGAACAAGTACAACTGATGAAAAAATGGCCATGGATTTGAAAGGATGCAAGAAGGGGAATGTGGCAGGGTTTAAAGAGAGGAAAGAGAAGTGGGAAATTATAAAATAATATTATAATTTCAAAAAACTAAAGAAACACTTAAAAATAAGCTATAAAGAGTCCTGAAGCCAGTCAATGGGCACACACATCTCCAAAGCTTTAGCTGCTCTACTCACTAAAAGAAGACCACTCTCCCCGACTTTCCTTCACAGTGATGAACATAAAATCAATGCATGGCTCTTCATGCTGCCAGTGCTCCAGTACAGTGAGTGGAATTCCAATGGTACAAGAGATCTGCCTTGTGTAGGTGGTTAGGACACAGAACAAACAGACCAACCAGCCTAAATATTTCCAAAGTAAAGCTATTAAAAGCCTGTAAATGAAACACTTTTCTCCATTATTAGAACTGGTACTCTGTGAGCCCATTTTAAACCCCAAGTTCAACTATACCCATAATCATATGTTTTATAACAAATTCAATTTAAAACATTTTAAAAAAGAAAGGTACATTTAATAAATAAAATGTTATCACTAACAGAATTCTGTTTCTAAAACAAACGTCAAAATATTGAGGAAGATTGACCGGTATCTCTAAATGGGTGGTGTTTTGAACTTAATATTTGATTAGACAATCGTTAGCCCTTACTGTAAACCCCATTGCAGTCATAAATATTAGTTCCTCTCACTTGCTTTCAGTGAGTCTCCTCCAACAGTTCAGGATTACCCCAGTATTCATGCCTGTTGTTACTTTACAAATGTCTATTACTGATTTTCTTTTATAAACTATTCCTATTGGGTTAAGTGGTGTGCAGTATCAAGTATGACTGCAAGAATTGCCTATGAAAGTTTCCAACTCAGAAACATATGGGGGGAGGGAATCCTCCATTTCATGAATTAAGAACTATAGCTTCTTGCTTAATATTATTCCCTTTCCTCTTGACCACAAAGCCTACAACCCGCTCCCCTCTCCATCAGGCATGCTTCATAAAGATGTTCTTAAGGCTTATAAATTTTACTTGTGCTCAGGCATGATACTACAAAGACAACATAACTGATTAACTGTATCAAATTGCTTAGTTATTATTGAATGTCAGATTGACAATAAGACCACACAGGCTTGCTTTGAAGTGAAGAGTTAGAAGGCCACAACATTAATTCATGTTGAAACTTCAGCACCTTTGTAAGCAGCTTGCAAGCCAGTTAACTACCTATTCCAAGGTACTTAGAAGAGCCTCTGCCTCAAGGATCTGTTTGTTTATGTGTGTGTGTGTGTGTGTGTGTGTGTGTGTGTGTGTGTGTATAAAATGTGGTACATTAAGTAGAAATGGTATGTGTAACCACAATTACCTGTTGTCTCTGGTTCATTTGCTGTAAATGCAAGAAAACTAAAACAAACTGATGGCTTTCTTCCTGGATTGTGCAAATGCATGGAATCAAATATTCATGTGACCTTCAAAAGTAGTTGCTCTTTGTTATAGACTTAGGTCCTTCTTAGCAACTTGTTTTCCTTAAATGTTAAGCCAGAACAATATTGCCATAGCAACTGTTTGTTTTTCAAACTCTGTAGGCAGATATTGTCTTCCAGCTAAGGGCATGGAGGTGATTTGTATACTCCATTATCAATTCCAGTGTCATCACCTTTCCTTGATACAGTGTGACATTACCATGTGCCACCCCTCTCTAGTCATATCCTGTTACTGTCAGATAAGCTCCTTCTGCAGAAAGGGAAGCAGTGTTCTCTTGAGTCAGGTTTATCACAATTCATTTTCCCTGAGTATCCCAGGCAATATTGTCTGACTCAATAGAAACAGCAAAGAATCAGCTTTCTTCAGTATATCAATATTTTGAATTAGAACGCTTCATGAAAGGGAAATTGGGAACATAGGACATGGGTTAATGGTTTTAAAGGTCTGAATCCCACACTCAAATAATTAGGGCTGTGTATATGAAGTTGCTAATTCAAAGAGACAAATGAAGAATGGAGGGAGTTTCTCTTTAAGATTTTATATACAAATATTTTTTACAAAGTAACTTACATGCTATCTCAAGGAAATGGTCAAACATGGTATGAGGTTTATAAAAGAAACTCAGAGCAGCAATTTACTGAGTTTCACTCAGTTTAGCTTCAAAAAAGTCATACGTCCCTCTTGTAACTCAATACTTGCTAATAGGGTTAGGAGAGCACTCTTCCTTCTCCAACATAATTTGAAGTACACGACATGAAAACATGGTTAAGGGAAATTAACCAGTCTAGGTGAAATATTGTCTATAATATTCCTTCATGGTATTCTGGAGATAATTCAGCCACATAAGTTACAGCAGTACCCTCTTGTTACTAGTGTGTCTCCAAGATACTTCATTAAACTAACAATGTTCACCAAGTGTTTACTATCTGCTGAAAGCTGTGTAGAAACTAAAAGTTTTATTTGCTGGTAAACAGTAATAAAAAAGAAGCAGTTTCTTAACATGGGATTTAAACATTCAAACATGGATCATTAGATTGTATAATTTTAATTTGAAGGCTAAATTCATTTTTTCATTGTCCCCCTCCATCTCTCCATCTTTTCTTTTTCCTTCTTTCTTTTTGTCTTTCCTCGCCTTTCCCTTTCATATAAACCAAGAAGAATTATTTAGAAATAAAATTAATCTCAAATGGTAGTGCAATAAATACAAAGATGCTGGGAATCTATATAATATTAGAGTATACACACACACAAAATAAAATAGTAATGGAGTGAATATACACCTAGACATAGAGTATTCATGGAAAATCGTTGAATGTTGACCTTGTGACTGAGCCTAGAAAGAGAAGGTAACAGTCACATGAGTTGAGTAGCTAAGCGCATTGCAGCCTGACATGTGGAATGAGTCAAGGAAAGATCAGTACAGTTGAAGAAGGAAAAAAGAATTTCTGGGATAGAGAACTGACAAGGTGGAGGCCAGGGCAGGGTCAGGGACAGGGACATTGATTTGGAAAGGTAAATAGTGAATTAGATGGTTAGACCCTCATACTCTTTCAAGTAGCTCACATTTTATTCTCAGGATGGGAGGAAGTTATTGACAAATTTTAAGTAAAAGAGTAAACTAAATGGGGTTTTAGAAGACTACTTTAGAATACGGAATAGAAATTTTAGGCTCAAAGCAAAAGTCTACAGAACCGACTTATATTGCAGAGTGAGGTAAAAGAATTGGTAATTAAAATCCATTAATCCATCTACTTTCTAATTAGACATTTCTCCTGTTCAATAGGTTTTATATTTTTATTTTTTATTTTTGAGACAGGGTTTCTCTGTGTAGCTTTGGAGACTTTCCTGGATCTCACTCTATAGCCCAGGCTGGCTTCGAAATCACAGAGTTGTGCCTGCTTCTGCCTCCCAAGTGCTGAGATTAAATGCATGCACCACCACTGATGGGCTTGAATAGGTTTTATAGGAGTAACAACTATCAAAAGGATTGTTCTGAGTTTCCAGTATGTTGAGTGTGTTCACAGGAGGGAAAGCCACCCCACATAACTACACCACATTGCAAAAGAAAAGTCCCAAAAAGAGAGAAAGAGACTCTGGAAGAAAAGAGATCATCACTTACCATTTTTAACCTTGCAAGTTCTGTTGTCTGACTGCATTATATAGCCTTCCACACAACTGCAAACGTAGGATCCATATGTATTTCTGCAGGTCTGGCTGCAAGTACCATAAATGCTACATTCATCTTGATCTGAAAGAAAAATTAATGTCATTTCTAAACAACTTTATCCTTAGAGATTTAAATTTTTCCTTGAAGAAAATATTTATTTTCAAATAGACTATTGTTTTAAAAGGGGAGCTAATTCCAAAAAAAACTATATAAAACAATTCCAACTGAAAGTCAAGTTCATTGCTCTCTTAATATTTACCAAGTAAAAAGATCATATTTAGTATTAAATTATTTGATATAAAAGGGTACAGACTTTAATTGTGATGGTCATGCCAACTAAACAAACATGTTTGTCTTTATAATGCTGTAAAACGCACTTTAATATATATTTGTTGAATAATTTATAGGAATGGCCTTTTCACTATTTTATCTAAGAATTAATCTGGTCGAAGTCTTCTGATCTTCAGATTAAATGTGAGTTTTGAGCCAAACCATGCAAATAATCTTCACTATTTTGAAAAGGGAAATTATCAGACATTTACTAAAACTAAGAATGTTATCATTTTTAAATGTTTAACATTTTATTTTATTATTATTGTATATATGTGTCTGTGATATATACACACACATATATTATATATATATATACATATATATACACACACATATATATGTATATACACACATGAATTCATGACATGGATGTATAGGTCAGAGCACACATTAGCAGAGTCAGTTCTCTCCCACATTTGTGTTCATGAGTTACAGGCATGCAACTCAGGTTTGTACAACAAGTACTTTCATTTGCTGAGCTATCTAGCTGGACCTCATGAATTTGCTCTTAATTAGATTTGGGTTATCACCTATAGTCTACCTTCTACATTTATTGTTCCAACTGAAAACTGACTTTATCAGAAAAAAAATTTCTTTCTCCAATAGAGTCTTACTAGTAACAGAATTCACTGAATATAGAAAGCACACTTAAGTAAAACGTAAGTACAGGCCCCATGTCCAATAGCAGGTGGCCAACTCAAAACAAACTCAATGATATTTTTGGAGCATTTTTTGTTTTGGTTTTTTTTTCCTGCCTCACAGATCTTTTACTTACATAGTATGGTTTCTGGTTTTGTTTGAATGGATTTGTGTGTGTGTGTGTGTGTGTGTGTATGTGGTTTTTTTTGTGTGTGTGTATGTGTGTGTGTTTGTGTCTGTATGTGTTTCTTTCCTTTTTTTGTTCTATGTTTTACCTCTTGTTTGTTTGTTTAAAAAATATTCCATTGTATTATTTTCAAATGCCTGTTTGTTTTGTTATGAGACACAGAAACAAAAGGAGTGGATTTGGGTGAATGGGAAAGAAGAGAGAATATTAGAGGAGTTGAGATAGAAGAAACAATAATCAGAATGTACTAAGGTAAAAAAAAATCTTTTTTTCAATTACAAAAGAAAATTTCATAATAAACTGAGTTTAAACAATATTAGGATTTACCTAGTCTAAACAAACAAACAAACATATAAACAAACACACATTACAGTTAGAGTTAGCAGCTTCCAGCAGGCATTGAGATGACATAGGGATTTTATCTGAAGGAGTCATGCTGTGGATATCGATCACTCTGTATGCTGTGAATGTGTTGCTCTGATTTGGTTGATAAATAAAATGCTGATTGTCCAGTAGCCAGGCAGGAAGTATAGGTGGGACAAGCAGAGAGGAGAATTCTGGGAATGGAAAGGCTGAGTCAAGAGATGCTGCCAGCTGCCGCCCCCGTGAGAAGTAAGATGTAAAGTACTGGTTAAGCCACAAGCCACGTGGCAACTTAAAGATTAATAGAAATGTGTTAATTTAAAATATAAGAACTAGATAGCAAGAAGCCTGAGCCATTAAGCCAAACAGTTTAAATAATATAAATGTCTGTGTGTTTATTTGGGTCTGAGTGGCTGCAGGCCTGGGCGGGTCTTGAGATATCTCCAGCTACAGAGTCAAGTGGTGTAAGGATGTAAAAGATGATAAGTAATTTATAGTCCGGATAATAAAGTAATTTGTATGTTAATCTGGAGGACTGTATATATTACATACAACAAATGGAACTTACTAATTAGAAAGGAGCCAAGTGATGATATTTTGTGGTGATATTTTCTTTGTGCTCTAACAAATAAAGCTTGCCTGGTGATCAGAGTGTGAAGCTAGCCATTAGAGGCCAGGCAGTTGGGATCTCATGCCTTTTATCCTAGTTCTTGGGAGGCACATGCCTTTAATCCCAGCACTTGGGAGGAGAAAACATGGAAGTGATATGGCTAGGCAGAAAGAGGAAGAGATAAGGTGGGGTGGGAACAGGAGCTTGTCCCTGTTGGTCTAAGGATTCAGTAGAGGTAAAAAGTGGCTGTGGCTTGCTCCTTTGTCTCTCTGGTCTTTTAGCATTAACTCCTATATCTGACTCCAGGTTTTTATTGTTAGTACCAATTAGGATTCACACTACATCTGGCATTCAATGTGCCCAAGTTTTTGTCATGATATTAATTGTCATATAGAGTACTAACTAAGTACAGAAAAAGGCTTCATCTAGCTTCCTGTATGTGATTTCAGGTTTGAGTCTCTATCAGGTAACTAGGAATTAAGTTTTTGTACTCTGGATGTACATAACTAATATTGATCTTTTAACCTCTTTGAGATCTGTTGAATATGATATTTACAGTATTTAAATTTTCTGCAGTGAACCATGATCATGCCTAACAATGACCTTTGAAGTCTTCAAAAGGATGGTGGGGCTACACAAGAAGATTCCACATCGACTATGATAACACCACTAAGCTGAAAAACACCACCCAAAGATCAGCTTTGGACTACAAACTGCTCACTCAGGACAGTTTTGAAGTGGTTAGCTGAGATGATCCAGCCTCACAGACTACACTACCTTGAACTTGAGACAAGCCCTGTACTTTCCGATTGCACCTCTGGACAACAAAGGATACAGCTACCTCTCCCAGGACTTGACTCAAAATTTTCTTTTCAGGATCCCCTACAGATGCCATTGACCCCAGACAGCAGGAAGGAAATTTAAGAATGTGATGCCTACATCCTCATGAGGTGGGATGGATGGTTTTTTGTTGTTCATTGGGTTGTGGATATTTGTCATTGTTTAGGGCGTTAGTTACAAGTTGTTATTGGTAATGGTCTGGAAAAAAGCTGAACAAAGGCGTTTAGATTCTGGGTTCTTGTTTTGAAAAGAAAAAAAGGCGATATTGAAATCATAGCATAAGTGGGTAGACTATTGAATCCACTTTTAGAAAACAACTGCTTGTTTTAAATATTGTACATTTATATAGATCTTTGTATATTGATACAAAGTTAAGATTATTTTTGTTAGAACATACTGTAATACATTTCTAATCTTGTTCAAGTTATTGTACCTATCCATTTCATTTAACAATATAATGCATACTGCTAGTTATTCAAGTTATTATTACAAACTAATTAGGTTAATAAATAAATGCAGGTTAGTAGTTAGTCACCTATTATGATTAAACTTGTGGTCATGTTAGATATGTTTTCAAAGTCAAACGGATATACTTTAGGTAGACAGGTGGTCTTCAAACACTTCAGGGATCTACAGAATATGACAAGTAAGATATTTTAATAACATAGGTTCTTTTTTATGACAACTAGACAAATCTGCTCCTGGCAACACCAATCTACTTCAGGGAAGATGATGGGCAAAAGTCCACATGGGGTTTACTTTCTTTGTGGCCAAAGTTAGCCATTGGGCAAGAAAATGCCCTTGCCTTGACTGCTGAGAGTATGCTGTCTAAATGGGACAAGCAGGACACAAAAGAAAGGACTGTTGAACTTTGCCAAGACAAAGTAGGACAGCCTTTCAGAAAATCCTAATTCACAGATAAATCTATCAGATATTCTAGACCTCTAGGCCAAAGATAGATGTCCCAAAGTTGCAAAGAAACCTTGGTTGACTGTCTAGGTATCCAGCTGTTTCTGTCATTTCTCACATTTTTTGGAAGTTGCTTGTTTGCCCTTCCTGCTTATTTAGGCAGTATTATTTTCTTCTCAGGTCTCTGATGGAGTTAAAGACTTTATAGTTGTAGTTATAGTTATAGCTATAGTTATAGTTATAGTTTTCCTTGTTACCAGATTCAGAAAATAAATTCACTAAAGAGGTGTAAAATATATAAGGTTGTGAGATGTTAAAAGCTATTGTTGGTAATGCAAGTTAGAACAGAAAGTGAATTAGGTACAACCTTTTGGACTCACCAAGATAATATAGATATGGAGTATTTTCTCTGAATTTATCAATTGTTAATGGACTAGACATTGTTGATGTATTTATTGACTGCATATATTGCATATAGTTATTGTACTTATTGTATATAGTTTTTCTTATATTAGTTATAACCTTATATTTTTTTCTTTTAGACAGAAAAGGGGAAATGTAGTGATATTTTATTTGTGCTCTAACAAATAAAACTTGCCTGGAGATCAGAGTATGGAGCTAGGCACTAGAGGCCAGGCAGTGGTGGCACACACCTTTAATGCCAGCTCTTGGGATTTCATGCCTTTGATCCAAGTCCAAGGGAGGCACATGCCTTTAATCTTAGTACTTGGGAGAAAGAAACAGGAAATGATATGGCTGGGCAGAGAGAGGAAGTGATAAGTGGGGTGGAGACAGGAGCTCTTCTATTTTGGTCAGAGGATACAGTGGAAGTAAAAAATGGCTGTGGCTTGCTCCTTTGTCTCTCTGATCTTGCAGCATTATAAGATTCATGTTATAATTTTTGTTTTCTAATTCTAAATGAATTTGGGTTAAAGATGGATTGATGAATGTAGAAAGAGAATTTCAACTAGAAAACTAACAAAATATTAACTTCAGAAAAATAAATTTATATATATATATACATATATGTTTGCAGTGTGTGTGTGTGTGTGTGTGTGTGTGTGTGTGTGTGTGTGTGTTGGTGTGCGTGCTACATTTGTTTGTTTGAGACAGGGTCTCATGAAGTCTAGGTTGGCCTTAGAATTCCTATGCAGTCTGGTCATGAACTCCTAATCCTCCTTGTGCTACCCCACCCAGCTCATTTTAGATTAATTATATTCTGAGGTCAGTGGCAGTAATAACAGAGAAAAGGGAATAGACAAAACTTTAAGAAATAGACTAAATAACATCTGAAAGCTACATAATAGAAGTGAACAGTCATCCAATATTGAAGTAAATAATATAAGAAGTGTGGATTTGAGTAGAGGGAGATTATAAGTTTTATTTGTGAAAAGTGTTTCAGGTGTCTGTAGGGTATTCTTTGGGTAATGTGCAAAAAGCAATGGAAAATGTAGGAGAGAGAGAGAGAGAGAGAGAGAGAGAGAGAGAGAGAGAGAGAGAGAGGTATCTGACCTCTGACCTAGGCTTGGAAGTTCGGAGTATATTAATACTAGACATAAAAAGAAAAGATAAAATTGCCCATTTCCCACAATGAAAGGAATCTGAAGACAAATTTACTGGTATAAAATAGTATCTGAATGTCAGGAGGACAGGAAAGGAAATGGCCTCCATGAAGATGCCCTGTAGGGGACTCAGTTGTCTTTGAGGATATTAAAAACAAGAACTTTTCAAGGATGTCAATGGTCAGAATTAAAAACCCAACAGAATCCAATAAAAACTGTCTTTGAGAGTCAGAAAGTAGGGTATTGATCTTGGAGTAATATGAGACTCCTGTATCACATGCTAAATCATTTTCTAACATATATTGTATGTACAGAAACTGCCTTATTTGAGTGACTTTCACACCGTGTTGGGAGACATCTACAAACAAGAGTTTTTATTTCTAGGATGTTGAAATCCTTTAAACGACCTCGAAATTACAGTGAATATATAGTTTTTAGTTTGGTAACTGAAACAGAGGATGTCTGAATGTACTGAGAAATATGCTGACATTTCAAACATCTCAAGTATTAGGGATACAACAGGGAACAGTGATGAAAGGGTTAGCCTTTTTCAGCCATAAGGGAAAGATGATCTTCAAAACTGATTTCAATGAATAATGAGATTACAAGCCAGCAAGGCATGAAAAAGTGTAATAGAAGTAACAAATTTAAGAACACAGTGTAGTCAGTTGAAAAGATCTGGATATTAAAGAAGGATGACGGCAGCTATGATGTGATGACGACAGAGAGAGGCAAGTTCTTGGTAGACCTTTGAGAGTTCCTTCTTTCCTCCCTCCCTCCTTCCTTCTTCTTTTCTTCCTTCCTGCATTCCTTCCTTCTTTCTTTTTACTCTCTTTTGTAATGTGGAAGAAGATGAGCATGTTGTTTGACTACATAGTGAGGCAGAAAAGGAGCAGTTTTTCAAGGTATGTAAGAGAGGTGGAAACTGGAGAGTACATTAACCAGTACATGAAGTGGGTTGAATAAATATGAAAATGGAAAGAGTGAATATATGGGGTAGATTGTATGAGAATAAAGGAAACACTTATGTGTTGAAATATAAATCAGGAAAGGTAAGGCGAGTAAGTTGATTTATAGGTGCCAGCGGGTACCTACAACGATCTGTGTTGAGAAAAGTAAATCCATTGACTAAAGCTGAAGGAAAACAGACAATGAAAGCATAATGTAGAAGAATAAAGAATTCTATGGGTTAATTTGGAGAGACATTCTCAAGAGACCTGTAGCAGATAATAGCTTCCCACTTTCCAAAGAACTTTCAGTGCAATTTCACAAGGCAGGGTCTTGTGACAACCCTGCTCTCCTTCCCATGAGAAGCTCCAGCAGGGAGGCAGTCCAAAAAAGAAGGAGAGATGATCTCACCTCCAACACACAACCATCTACTCTTTGGAATGACAGGAAAAAAAGCACAGTTGTTTTGTCCTTCCTTCTTCAAGATTTTGCCACACATTTAGACTTCAGTCAGAATTTGCTATGACTATATTAATTCTTCAAATATTAATATGCTTATATTTGTGATCACCTCTCAGTATCATTATGATAAAACAAGGAAAGAATGGAGTAAGAGAGAGGGAAAGAGAGAATGAAGGAAGAAGAAATAGAAAAGGGAAGGGGGAAGTGAAAGGAAGAAAACATAGAGAACACAGACAAAAAAAACCACAAAAACAAAATAAACTTACATTTGAATTCTTGTTTCATGGTTCGCATCTGGGAAAACCAAAGCTAATAAAGGAATTTAATAAGGGAAAGCAAAAATCATTGCTGTGTAGCATAAGGGGGTATTTAAGTTGGAAAAAATTAACCTATATGGAATTCTTTCCTCTGACTTTGGATTTCTTTATAGTCCTATAATAACTTGCAGTCATGGATGGCTCATTTGAAGTAAGTATTTGGGGGATAGAAAGAACAGTGTTTGGAGCTATGTCTATAGTAATGTTGAAAGAAATTTAGTTTTACATTTGGAAAAGTTCAGCTCTTGGTTGCAGTAATGATGCTTATTTACTTTCACAGGTTTTCCAACTTTAATATTATTGGTTTCTATTTTAGTTTTACTGATATGATTATGGTGTCCCAGAGAGAAATGTGATTAATAATTTCCTCTGTTCTTTTAACCTAGGCAGAACATATTGCTGTGGCATTCATGTAACTCCACAAAATTGGCTGCAGAAGACTAGGCATGCCATTTCTTGAGATGTCGCCTTCTTTTTCCATGTAAAGACAAGGAATTTTCTGGAAATACAGTTGAAGAGAAACAATTGATCCTCATCCTTGGCCACTAAATAGTGCAAGCAAAATAAAAGAAATTCATTTTCTATGAGTTGCTTCCATATCTTTGCTTTTGTTTTTCCTTCTTTCAACAAAAGAAAGTGACTATGGCTGAGCTTTTACCGTTAATTAAGAGATTAAAGATTCCTACACTTCAATTCAGTTCTATGTTTGCTCCAAAAAGCACAAAATTGAATCCTTTGGATTAATACTTACTGAGAGAGAAGGATGCCCAGAGGTCCATCTCCTAGCCTCAAGCATAAATAGTGAGATCAAGTCTGAACTGGGAAACTGTAGCATGTCCATAGACACTTATAATTGAACCACTTATCTTGGGCTGACTTTCATTATTATGAAGACATTAGTGTTGGTCTGATTTATTCAAAAATGTGAACTTTCATGTATAGTCTTCTGACTTTCAAAGGTTATTGTAAAATGGTATTTTGTCTTCCTATGGCAGATTTAGGATAAGTTAAATATTTGATTATGAATGCTTTTGTAACATTTGTGTTTCACACAAAACAAACAATAACCTAAAAGTCAAGTTGTAGCATGAATCTTAAAAGTTCTTATTAATAAAACAAACCCGGGGCCAGTTATTGGGGTGAAATGCTGGATGGTCAGAGAGAGAGAATAAGCCACAGCTACCTCACCTTGCCGGATCCTCAGCTGGTCTTGTTTCCTCAGACTGGAAGCCTCTGTGTCCTCATACCCGAATGACTCTCAGCTGAACTGTGCTTCTTGAAAGCCTGAATGCTTAACCAGCCAAAATGCCTAACCAGGCCAAATGCTTCTAGTTTCTGGTCCTCACGCCTTATATACCTTTCTGCTTTCTACCACCACTCCCTAGGATTAAAAGTTGGCTTTCTGGGATTAAAGGCGTGTGTCACCATGCTTGGCTGTTTCCAATGTGGCCTTGAACTCACAGAGATTTCTGTCTCTGGAATGCTAGGATTAAAGGCAAGTGTTTCCACTGCCTATCCTCATGTTTAATATTGTGGCTGTCCTATTCTCTGACCTCAGATAAGTTTATTAGCATACACAATATTTTGGGGAACACAATACCACCACATCAAGTCCCAAGTATTTTTAAAAAGAAAAGGAGCTTCTTCATGATGAATATGGATCCTGTAGACTTAAAGTTTTGAGTTTGAATGAGAATACCCCCACAGTCTTGTTCATTTGAATGTTCAATCCCCAGTTGGCAGTGCTGATTGAGGAGATATTTTTGAATGAATGATGAGTGATGAGACAAGAGGCATTGTTTCTGTCACTGGGTTTTTGAAGTTTAAAAGACTCATGCCATTTTCAGTTGGCTCTCTCTGCTTCCTGTTTGTGGTTTAAGATGTGAGCTCACTCTTCTAGC
>CABHPR010117124.1:0-11921 GCA_902168415.1 Peromyscus melanophrys
CGATTTGACCCCACGGCCTTTGTGAAAGCCAAGGAGAAGAAGCAGAGAGAGATCAGGATGAAGTAAGTCAGTGCCTGTTTCCTACCCCTGCTCTGTGCTTGGTCCTTACCGCATCTCCTCCTCCCACCTCTCACCAACCGGCAGCTAAGCCTGGTCTCCCCTTAACTCCTCTGTGCTCCCACTTCTGTCCCCGCTCTACCCCCTATCCTCCAGTCCCGGTACTGTTCTAGGGTGTCTTAACTCCGGTTTCCTTGGCTCCCCTCTCCTCCCTTGGTCCCGCCTCCCCTCCTTGTCCCTGCTCCTCCCTGCACATCAGCCCCTCTGGTGGCCCGCTCCCTCCTGACCTGTTCCACTCTCCAGACCTCAGGTGCACTGCTTGCTTCTCCCACCCTCCTGTCGGCGTCCCCACGTGACCTTGGCGGGCCACCGGCTCTGGCTGTGGCTGGTTCCCTCCCCGGCTTTGGTTGGTGCACACCTCTAGTCTCTGGTTTTCTAGGCAGCAGCAGCAGCGGAACCGAATGGGCAGTGGAGGAAGCGGGGACGGGCCGTCCGTCTCATGGTCTCACCAGACTCGGCCCGCTACTGCGGTGACAGGCCGAGGGGACGTCGCCAGCCGCTCCCGGAACCGCAGCTCCTCGGGTAACGGGTAACGGGCTGGGAGAGGCGGTGTGGCTGCGGCCGGTAGGCGGGCCAGATGCCCTCGGGGCCTGACGCCCTCCGTCTCCCCCTAGTGGACAGTTTCCGCAGCCGCTGCTCGTCGGTCAGCTCCTGCAGCGAGTTGGAGGATTTCTCTGCGTCGGTTTCCAGGAGGTAAAGCTTGTGCTCTGGGGAAGGACCCTCTGGAAAGGGCGCCTAGGGAGAGTCTTTTACACGGGAATTAGGTGACGGAGGCTGGAGGTCTTAAAACCACGAAGGTGGGTCAGGAGGGAGGTACCGAAGATGCTCTATGGTCCCTGATTGCCTTCTTTTCTCAGTCGTCGCTGCCGTGGCCGTGGGAAACCCCCCAGCCCCACACCCTGGAGCGGGTCCAAGACGGTGAGGATCATTCCCAGGCTGGGAGAAGGGGAAGGGTAGTATTAAGCCATAGGTGACCAACCATCATCTATATGGCACTGCTGTGGTGGCACCAGGTTGTAGACGGAACTCTAGAATGTCTGGAAGCAGGGTGTTTGGGGCCCTGGGACTGGTGGGCAAAATCTTAGTGGCCATAGTATGTTTTAAGATTTGGACCTAGGAAGTGGCTCACTTGGTAGAATGCCCATGTGGCACGAGGTCCAGGGTTCCATATAAACTGTGTTGGTGGCACTGGCAGGCAGGCCTGTGAACCCAGCACGAGTGCAAGAGGATCCAAAGTTTAAAGCCAGCCTCAGCTACTGAGTGAGTTTGAGGCCAGCCTGGGCTGTATGAGATCTTGTGTCCAAATGAAAAAAGGAAAAAGATCCTTTCCTGAAATTGTGACAGCTTCTCAAACCTAGCCCCTCCTGGTGTGTGACTGAGGGTGCTTGGCTAGCCTCTCTCTGCCTGAGGCTTTGCCAGTTCATCCCTTGGAGGCTCTTGGGTCAGAAAGAGGCTCTTGATACCTGTAGGTCCTCGGATTCCGAATCCTCATGGGACTTGGGGGGTAGGAATAGAAGGGGTTGTCTGACCCCTTCCTACCTCTCTTGTCACCAGAAGTCTACCACTCGAGAACGCAACAATCACCAGAGACGCCTGGCTAATTCCGGGGGCTGGGTCCCCATCAAAGGTGAGCCCGGGGTCCCATATTTGAACCTCCTTTCCCCTCCCTCCATCATCCCAGAACCCTCTGGGGTGACAACAAGGGCAGTCCATTGGCTCCTTGCTGCTTTAGGCCCCTCCTGGTCTGCCACCCCCAACACATAACCTCTGCTTTCACAGAGTACAGCTCTGACTTCCAGGGAGCTGACATGGCTGAAATAGATGCCCGCCTGAAGGCTTTGCAAGAATACATGAACAGGCTGGACACTCGGTCATGACCCTGGAGAGGTGGCACCCTGATTTCCCATTCTACCATCAGTGAGTCTGGTGTGGAGGCAGCGCCCTCCCATGCTCCACACCTCTAGGTGCTCCTGGAGTCTCAGGTGTGTGAGGCCCTGACTCCCCCCTCTCTCCCAGTAATGCATTCTAGGAGAAGAGGGTATGTGTATTTTGTAAATAAATATGGTTGTTCTTGGCTCCTTAGCTTATGATTCAAGGGTAGGAATGGAGCGGAAATGAGGATGCGCTGATAATGGGGACCTGAAAGTGTTCTGGTCTGTCTGTGACCTGGAGGCAGGTGGATACTAGTGAGCTGTGTCTCCAGAGGAGGTCAAGCAAAGTTAATACGTCTGGCTCCATGGCAAGGGAGTGGTGTCTTGCAGCATGACCCACATTGTCTGGTTCTTTTGAGCTGCTGTGGGTGATATGCGGCCTGCTTGGTTGATTCCTAGGCTCTCACCTGCCACCTCTAGGTTCTAAGCTGTGGTGTCACTTCTGAGCCAGGGTTTCTGGGGTCTTGGCTCAGCTTTGGGCCTTTGGGTTCTGCTTACCAGTGAGGGTGGAGTGGCGGAGCAGGAGGAAGGGTCAGAGTCGTGTGGGAGAGATACTGAAGGGGCAATGTAGCCGGAGCTACACAGGAGCATGCTGGGTGCTACATCTTTATTGGGGGGTCACTGGGAGGACGGATGGGGCGGGGAGGGAGCAGGTGGCAGGAGGGATTTTAGGGGGGTGGCCACACAGGGTCATGCTCTCACTCGCGATAGTGTTCCCACTGTTGGATGATTTCATAGAGCTGGTCGCCTGGAGACAGTGTGTTCTGCACATCCCGGTGTCCTTTGACTTCATAGTTGGATCTCAGGAAGCCCTGAGCCACCCCACATTCCAGAAGATTCAAGGCGGCACGGATGGCCCGCTTTGGGGGTACCCGATCTGCAAGGGGAGGGGCAAGATACAGAAAGTTAGACTGGGCCTCCTTTGAAGAGCAGGGAGGTGAGGGGTTGGTTAACTGTGCCTCAGTTTCCTCCCTCATGGAAAGAAAATCAGGCACCTACCCATAGGGCTGTGGGAAAGAAAATAGTTAACTTTCAATACACCAGGAAAGGGAGCCTAGCATGGAGGGGACCTTTAGCAAGCATTGCCTGTTAGCATTATTGTTTAGCCCTGACCCTCCTCTGCTCCCAGGCCCCAGGGTCTGGCCCACACAAATAGCTGTCATCTATGAAACACGTTTTAGGTGGCTTAGGAATTAACTGGTTGATTGGAGACAGTTCCTATCCCAGGCTGGCCTGGAACTCCCTGTGTAGCTGAGAAGGATCAGCTTGAACTGATTTTGCCACTGTCCCCTAGAATAAGGTGTGTACCACTCTGTGCGGTCTGTGTTGTGCTTGAGGTTTGAGCCAGGGCCTTGTGCGTGGTAGGCAGGTGTAGCAGGAATCTTAACAGGTCTTATTAATAAAATCAAACCTGAGGCCAGGTATTGGGGTGAATGCTGGAAGATCAGAGAAGCAGAACAAGCCACAGCCACCTCACCTTACCAATTCCTCAGCTGATCCTGTTTCCTCAGACTGGATGCCTCTGAGTCCTCATCCAGAATGAATCTCAGCTGAACTGCTGCTTGAAAGCCTAAAAGCTTAACCAGCCAAATGCTTCTAGTTCCTGGTCTTCACGCCTTATATACCTTTCTGCTATCTGCCACCACTCCCTGGGATTAAAGGCTCACTTCCTGGGATTAAAGGCGTGTGTCATCATGCCTGGCTGTTTCCAATGTGGCCTTGAACTCAGATCCAGAGGGATCTCTGCCTCTGGAATGCTGGGATTAAAGGCATGAGTGCCACCATTTTCTGGCCTCTATATCTAGTGGCTGTTCTGTTCTCTGACCCCAGAAAAGTTTATTAGGGTGCACAATATTTTGGGGAACACAATACCACCACAGGCAGGTACTTTACCAATTGGGCTGCAGCTGCAGCCCTGTTTTATTTTATTTTATTTTTATTTTGAGACAGGATCTCACTATATGGTCCAGGCTGACGTCAAACTCACAATCCTTTCGTTTCCACCTGAGGAATGCTGGGATTACAGCTGTGTAGGACCACGCTTGCCCCTCCCTGCCCTTAATTTGGTATTGATCAACTACTCCCAGCACAGGGTCAGAATGGCCCCATTATCCAAAGAGAAAAACGGGGTCGTGAGCATATAGGTGGCAGAGCCTGTGATCCCCTCCTCCCAACCCCATCCCCAGCCCAGGATGCTGGGTACTTACCCATGTAGTTGCCCATGAAGGTGATGCCAATAGATATGGGGTTCCAGGTGGGTCCTGTGTGGTCACCTTTGATGTTCCAGCCTCGGCCTTCATACACATGACCATCCTCTCCAATGAGGAAGCTGTGAAGGAGGGGTGGAGCTTAATAAGGGTAGGAGGAGCTTCTTTCAACATCCTTTATTATTTTCTACAATATTAAGGCAACTGCACCCATTTATTGCACCCCTCTTCCTTGCCAAGCACAGCTATGTAGATACCTTTTCCCTCATCTTTGTAGCAACTGGTGAGTTTCCACCCCCATTTTACGTAGAATCAGAGAGGTAGAGTTAGCATCCACGGTAACACAGAAATCCCATTGTTACCCACACTGTAAACCCAATTGTGTGGATCAGGTTGGAATTCACTGTTTCCCCCAAGCCTGTGAACTCCCTCCTCCCCTCTCAAGCTTCTGAGGTTGGTACTGCTGCCTTTCCACAGCTTAAGCTGACAACCAGGGACCCAGAAAGCCAGTTACTTGCACAAAGTCACAGGCTCAGAGGCCCTGCCTCTCAGAAGTCTGCCCCTGGGCCAGAGAGATGGCTCATCCAGGACAGGCCCTTTGCCAAGCTTGGCCACTGAGTTCTGTCCCTGGGACCACGTGGTGACAGGAGCAAACTGACTGGCTCCTCAGGTTCCCCTCTGACCTCGACACTGAGTCGTGCCATGTGCCCACCCCAGCCAAATAAAAAGTATAAAAGAGTTTTCAAAGAAGTTTGTTCTTGGTCCAGCCTGCCTTGGACCTCAGGCATCGGGATTGTGGACTCAAGGGTGCAGGCTACATCTATCTCTTTGGAGGTTTCCAATCTGTGAATTTCACTCACTGACCAAGTCTCAATGGAGACCCCACCCCCTCCAGGGCACCTTGGATTTAGGTCAGCAGCCTGGAGTTGGATGGTGGAGGATTCAGCCTCTGAGGAGCTGATGAAGCACAGGATGCTGAAACTTGGGAGTCCCAGCCACTGTCTGCCATCTAGGAGGCCAGCTCACAGCCTGCCTTAGAGGAGATGGGATGAAGACGAGGACATGGGGACCCAGGGCCAGGCTCAGTCAGCCTAGTGTCCCGGCAAGTTGCCGACCTTTATGAAAGATTCTTTAATGGAAGAGTAGGAGACACTTCAGTGTGTGTGAGGCAGAGCCTGTCTCCTGCACAGGGACAAAAGCCCTGTCGCTTTTGCGAGACACCAGATCCACCAGCAGCAAGGGTAGAAGTGAACCTTTGGCTAACTCCTGCATCCCCTCTGCCTTGTGATGCCCTAACCACGTCTGAAACAACGGCCTGGGGTGGAGGCACTGATTGTACAGGGATGCCTGTAAACCTTAGGCACCATCATGACATGGGCTCTGTGGTTATGGTGCTTGCAGAAGACCCGGGTTTGGTTCCCAGGACCCACATGGTGGCTCACAACCTATAACCTAACTTCCAGGGGATCCAATGCCCTTTTCTGACCTATGAAGGCTCTTGCACACACATGGTACACAGACTTACACTCAGGCACACACACACATACACCCCCCCCCCCCCCCCCAGAACAAAACAACCCAACCCTCCATTTACAGGCAAGGAAAGTGAGGGTCATATAATGTGATTTTGCTTCTCTCTAAGGCCATGACCCCGGTTCAGTCTTCCCTAGTTCCCACTTCAAACCTGGGAAGTAGCTTTGACGTTGGAGCCTTAGAATGGTTCAAATCTCGGGTGGAGAGGCCTGGGGACACCCGCCAGGCGTCTGACCCTCTGCTGTTTGGCCGAGCATTTGGGTGGGCTGGGAGCCAGTATTTCCAGTAAATTCTGCAGGTGATTTGACTCTTAGTTTACTTAGCCTTAGGAGTCACAGGGTTCAAATGCTCCTTTTGGAAACAGGCCCAGGTATGGCACCCTATAACACTGGAAAGAAGCAGGTGCAACATATGGGTGTGTCCCCCAGGGGCCCATCCAAGCAGCCCCAGTGATCAGCCAGAGGGAACCGGTCTTTGCCGGAATCTCCCAGCACTTGCCTCTGTGCTGCACCCCCACCCCAACTTCCCTCTGTCTCTCCTCTCCACATCAAAGCCACAGGAAGCCATCCCTGCCTACCCTGCCCTACCCCACTTCTGGAGATAGGATCTTACTGTGAAGCCCAGGCTGACCTTGAACTCACAGTAATCCTCTTATCCTCCCAACTGCTGGGACTACAGGCATCTCCAGCTTGCCTAGCACAGCTAGCCTGTTTTTCTGTCTGTTAAAACGTGTGTGTGTGTGCACACACGCATGCGAGCAAACACCAGTCCATCAGAGAGTCAGTTCTCTCCTACCCAGGTTAGAACTCTGGCTGTTGGGCTTGCTGGCAAGCACCTTTACTTGCTGAGCCATCGAGAAGTCCTATTTCTGTGGATTCTATTTCCACCCTGAACTCATCTTTTTCTAGTGATATGTTCCTAGCAAAGTCCCCATCTGGAACTCTGGCACACGGAAGACATTTGCCCATAGATCTGGGGCCATAGGCTAGCCGGTTTCCCGGGTGTTTGGTATTAGGAGCCACAATCCCATTGGCTTTTGCACAAGTGGAAACTGAGCCCAGGGCAACTGTTGCCCTGTGGAGCCCCTTGGGTCTCAGGTAGCCACTATGCCCACTGATGCCCATGGCTTGGTGCAAGGCTCAATCAGCCTGACATTGTCCTGCAAGGTCTGGGCCGTTAGGAAAGGATTTCCTTATGAGAGTATAGGGGGGAACCTTGGTGTGTGTGAAGCAAAGCCTGTCCCCTCCCACAGGGAGGACAGCCCTGGCACTCAAGGGAGACACCAGACCCGGCACCGGAAGGGTTGGAACAGTGAGGCTGACCACCTCCGGCCCACTCTGTACTCACTTGTAGGCCACGTCGCACCAGCCCAGTGTGCTCATGTGGTAATGCTGCACATTGCGGGCCTGCTGTTCACAGGAGGCCGGGCTGGTGCAGGTGCTGCCTGCTGTGTGCGAGATCACCACGTAGCGCACCGGGTGCTGCAGGCTCTGGGAGCACTCAGACGGCCGGGCCTTCCACTCGCTGCGGGGCACGTTGGAACTGCAGGAGGCTCCGAGGCCCACGAGAGCAAGGAGAGTCCAGGCAAACAGCATGTAGGACATGGTGGACAGGGCTTCCAGGGTTGTGTACGAGTCAGGCCCTGGACCGGAGTTTTATATTCTGGGGCAGGGTGGTGAGGTGAAGGGCTTGCCTCATATCTGGGCGGAACTTACTGGAGCTGTCGTAGAGGACCCCAGATTTAGCTTCCTCCTTTGACAAGGGTAGGACAGCGATGTGGCCTTTGCTGAGAGTGTGGAATAGGTGGTGGTGGTGGTGGGCGTGGGGGACAGAAGCTTCCTTATCGGGAAAGGCACAATGGACCAGGGCATATGTCTTTGTGGTTTTCTGGAATTTCCAAAGCTTGGCTCTCAGCCCAGCTTTGTGTCCTCTCAGGAGGGCTTTGTGTAACTTTGCAGGAAGTTGCGCAGGCAAGAGTCCCAGGGCTTTGGCACAGACTTCCTTCCTGCAGGTGGGGCATAACAAAGGTACCTTTTAAAATGTATGTATGCATGCATGTATACATTTATCTTTGACAGAGTCTCATGTAGCTTGAAGTCACTATTTAGCCAAAGATGACCTTGAACTGAAATTACAGGTATTCAAGGCCACCGTGCCTAGCTGCAGATCCCTTTGGGTTTAAGTCTGAAGATGCCCAACCCTACAGGGTAAGAGGCTAAGTATGTGGAAGCCCCTTTCCTGGCTGAGGAAAAGTGGGCTTGGAGATGGGAAGTTGCTTCCTAAGAATTGGCAGACAGTAGTGCCGCTTGTCCAGAATCAATCAGAGCCACGCTGCCTGCACCTGAACTCCAGCCGTTTTGTACAGTGTGAGCCCACACCAATGACTCAACCTCTCTGTGCCTGTTTGTCCAACTCCAATATGGAGATCGTAGCAAGGTTTCTGACCCCCAGAGTTGATCAGGAATTGTATGAATGGGCCAAGTTTTAGGCCTTGGATGTCAGGCACATAGTGTCATGAGTGTCCCCACTACTCACTCAGGTTAGCTCCTGTCTGAGGTGTGGTCTGAGGTTTGCATGGGTGACCATAGCATTCCATTCTGGAGAGAAAGGACTCTGAGTACAGAGGGTCACAGTGGCTTCATTCAGGTCACATGGAGAGCTTTCCTGGGGCTTCTGTCCTGCCTGGGCTCCTGTTCCCATGCCTCTCCACAGCACACAGGGGAATCAGGGCAGACTGATGGCCTTCCTGTCCTCTTTGCTTCCACTTTAAATGATTTTGGGTAGTCCTCCCATGGAGCCTCTCATTCTCCAGGTATCTTTCTTTTCTTCAATAAATCTGTTTGCTTTGAAAAATAGTAAATAAATAATAAATACTTCTTGTCATGCTGCAGATGGAACTCAGGGCCTGAACATGGAAGGTAAGTACTTTACCACTGAGCCACGCCTCCAGCCCCTCACTGGGGGATTCTAGGCAGGGGTTCTACCACTGAGCCACACCCCCAGCTCCTCACTGGGGGACTCTAGGCAGGGGCTCTACCACTGAGCCACACCCCAGTCCCTCACTGGGGGATTCTAGGCAGGGGCTCTACCACTGAGCCACGCCCCCAGCCCCTCACTGGGGGATTCTAGGCAGGGGCTCTACCACTGATCCACACCCCAGCCCCTCATTGGGGGATTCTAGACAGGGGTTCTACCACTGAGCCACACCCCAGCCCCTCACTGGGGGATTCTAGGCAGGGGCTCTACCACTGAGCCACACCCTCAGCTCCTCACTGGGGGATTCTAGGCAGGGGCTCTACTGTTGAGTCACAACCCTAAGTTCTGCTTTGTAATCTTAAAGCTAATGTTCCAAGTTCTTGATTTCTCGAGGTTCTTCTCTTTGGCACTTCTACATGGTCCCCATGGGAACAGAGTAGGTCATGTATGTTCAGAATGTTCATGTGTAGCAAGAAGGTAAGGGTCTTGCTGGTGATCAGACACAGCTAGAAAAAGGGAAGCACATGCTGTCATGAATGGTGAGGTGTTTGGGTCTGCATAAGCAACTAAAGAATATTATTAATGTTGGGGATGACCATCAGCAAAGGCCTGATCAGATCTGAGATTTTGTCTGACAGGGCCTGAGTTCGTGCTGGGAGACTACTGAAGAGAGAACACGGTCCAGGTGGAAGGAAGTAATACAGGGTGGAGGGAAGAGCAATACTAATAACAGAAGTGGTTCAGTGAGTAAGATAATGTTAAGGGGGGCTGGAGAGACGGCTCAGTGGTTAAGAGCACATACTGTTCTTGCAGAGGGCCTGAGTCTGCTCTCCGCCCCCATGTCAGGGGCTCACACTGCTGGTAACTCTAGCTCCAGGGCATCTGGTCTCTTAATCATTTGCACTCATGTGTCACACACACAGACACAGACACAGACACAGACACAGACACACACACACACACACACACACACACACATAGGGAAGAGCCACATGACTTGGTGGTGGACTGTACGTCATTTCAACCATCCAGTAACTGCTAGTACCTGTTATGTGCTGAGCATCATCTGGGGTGCTGGGTATAAGCGGAGAGGCAACAAGAGTGATAGGCAGATGGTACTTCCATCCCCTGGAATGAGGCAGAATCTCAGGCAGCACAACCTGACGGTACATTTGCTGACTGGTTGAGGCTAACCCTGAACTCCTTATCTTTATTATGTCTTTGGGAGTGGGGGTGGGGTGGGACAAAAGCAGAAGGAAATCCAGGACCGTGTCCAGTGACAGAAGCTAAGGGAAGTAAACATTTCAAGAAGGAAGTAGTCATCTATGCCAAAAATGGTCCAGTCCCAAGGTCACCCTGATAACTAGTGAAGGGCAGAAAGTTAAAACCAGCTCAAACTATATTATAAATGATGCCTAGGCCAAGGGCCAGCCATTCAGAAACAGAGTTGAACCCCCATCTCACACCATGTGCAACTGATAATGTGTGATGAGGTCTAAAAGTCAAACACAAAATAATGAGCCGCCACACACAGTGAACAGTAGACATTTGAAAAAATTGAATTAACTGTTGTGTTTTTTTTTTTTTTTTTTTGAGACTGGGTCTCATTATGTAGCCCTGACAAGCCTGGGTCTGGTTATGTAGACCAGGCTTATTTCAAAATAACTAATTAATCAATGAATTAAAACTTTCTTTTTCTTTTTTTTTTTTTTTTGAAACAGGATGTCTCTATATAGCCCTGGCTGTCCTGGAACTCCCTATGTAGACAAGTTGATCTTGAACTCACAGAGATCCACCTGCCTCTGCCTCCCAAGTGTTGGGATTAAAGATGTGTGCGCCACTACACCTGGCAGTTAAATTTTTCTTTTGGTTATGTGTATGTGCCTGTTTGTGTGTATTTCTGTTTGTGGGTATGTACGTGTGAGTGTGGATGCCTGCCAAGGCTAGAGCATTGATCACCTGGAGCTGGAGTTACAGAAGGTTGTGAGCCACCAACTGTAGATGCTGGGACTCAAACCCAGGTCCTCTCCAAGAGAAGTCCAGACTCTTGATATCTCTTCAGGGCACAAGAATAGAAAATTTTTAATTTTTGTTTTGTTTTTATGGTTCTAGGTATTGAACCCAGAGCCTCAACTATAATAGCCTCAACTCTAGCACTCGGGAGGTAGAGGTAGGTGAATCTCTGTGTTTAGGGCTAGCCTGGCCCTCCAGAGCAAGTTCCAGGACAGCCAGGGTTACATAGAGAAACCCTGTCTCAGAAAACAAAACAAAAAAACCCCAAACAACAACAACAAAACAAACAACTCACCCAAACAAACAAAGAAAAGCCAACTTAGCCCAAAGTAGTGGTATATGTCTATAATCATAGTATGTGGGAGGTGGAGATAGGATCATGGAGTTAAGGGCATCCACAATGACGTAGTAAGTTTTGAGGCCAGCCTGGACTACATGAGACCTCCTCTCTTCCTCTTTCTTAAAAAAATACAAAAAGATACTGTTTACCTCTTTATATCCATACATTTAAGAATTCTCTCTCTCTCTCTCTCTCTCTCTCTCTCTCTCTCTCTCTCTCTCTCTCTATCTATCTCTCTCTATCTCTCTCTCTCTCTCCTTCTCCTAATAAAGCTCTAAAAGGTAAAACAAAAAACAAAACAAACCAAACAACAACAACAACAAAAAGAATTGGTGACATTCTCATCCGGGGTGGGGGTGAGGAGGCGCCAACACATTCCTAGTGGAGAGAAAAACTGTCAGCAGCCTCTTGGGGAAGGCAGTGCAGTGATACATATTCAGTACTCTCTTACCTAACAAGCCTCTACTCCTCAGTGTCTCTATAAATGCTCCAGTGGCCGGGCATGGCAGTGCACACCTGTAATCCCAGGTCGGTGAGGCTGAGTGTGGAGGATCTTGAGTTCAAAGATAACCTGGGAAAAATAGGAAGCTCTGCCTCACGTAGGAAAGGAGAGAGGATGGAGCTTGCTCTTCATCCTTACACAGCAGCGCTCTTGCTAGCTGTCCTGTTTCTCCAGCCCTCATCTTTCCCTTTTTCTCTTCTTTCCCTCCCATATCCCTCTATGTTTCTTCCTTCTGGATCCCCCATTGAGGTCCTAGGGGTGTGGCTCAGTGGTAGAGCCCCTGCCTAGAATCCCCCAGTGAG
>CABHPR010117125.1:0-18047 GCA_902168415.1 Peromyscus melanophrys
TGTGTGTGTGTGTGTGTGTGTGTGTGTGTGTGTGTGTAGCAAAAATGAGGCACTAAAGCAGAGCATGGTGGTACACACCTTTAATCCCAGCACTCAGGAGGCAGAGACAGGAGGATTGCTATAAATTTTTAGGTCTTCTTGGTCTACATAGTGAGTCCAGGACAGCCTATGTAGAGAGACCCTGTCTCAAAAGAAGAAAACAAAAAGAGGCACTGCCCCTCGATTCTCCCAGGAGAGGAAAAAGAAGAGGAAGGACTTATTTATACCACAAGAATGACTTTACCAGAGCATTCCACAACCAAGTCTGCCCCTTAAGGCCCAGTCAGAAGGCTGGTATTGTGTTTTCCTTCTGCAGTACACATTTGGTATGTGTGGACATTCTTGGACTTGCAGGCGCACAGACCAAGTGGATAGAGCTGCAGTTAGTTGAAACAATCATCCCCTATGCTCCTGCATCAGCTCCATTCTATGGCATCTGCGGAATACTATTTAGGAGCCAGAGGAGTTCAGCATGTGAAAGTGTTGGTCTGATTGTGTCCTAGGCACATCTACAGAATTAGCAAAAGGAGTCTTCACTCAGATCCTGAACCTAGCTCAAGCGTTAAGAGATGAGCGCAGTCCTGATCCCCTCCTGGGCACTTGTGGTTCAGAGGGATCCACCAGACATGAGAGGGTACCTCAGTACTCCAACCTCATTCGACAGCAAGCTGCCCCGAGTCAAGGATTTGGGAGAGGGAGTGATTCCTCAGATGGCACCTGAACAGAGCTCTGCATCTTCTCTGTGTCCTCAGTGAAGCGATACAGACCAAGGAGTCCCTACTTCTCCAGTTGGAAGAAGGGTCACTTCCAGTTGTTTATTGTTTGTTTTTATTTGATAGGCTGAAACAGCGGTGAGTTTAAAGCACTGGGCTACAGAACCGCAGGCTAGTCTGGGCTACAGAACAAGTCCCTGCTTTAAAAAGGAACAAATAGGACAGGTGGTGGTGGCGCACACCTTTAATCCCAGCACTCTGGAGGCAGAGGCAGGCGGATCTCTGTGAGTTCAAGGCCAGCCTGGTCTACAGAACAGCAATTCCAGCACAGTCAGAACTATTACACAAAGAAACTGTCTCGAAAAAACCAAGGGGGCGTGGGGTGCACAGCTAAAGGGGGTTGGAAAGGTGGAAAGGACTCAGAGGTAAAAATCACTTGCTGTTCTTTCAGAGAACCCAAGTTCAGTTCCCAGTACCTACATTGAGTGTTTCACACTGCCTGTAACTCCAGCTCCGAGGGATCAGACCCACACATATACATAAACATTTTACTTTAAAAAAAGTAAACTAGCCGGGTGGCGGTGGCGCACGCCTTTAATCTCAGCACTCAGGAGGCAGAGGCAGGCGGATCTTTGTGAGTTCGAGGCCAGCCTGGTCTCCAAAGTGAGTTCCAGGAAAGGCACAAAGCTATACAGAGAAACCCTGTCTCGAAAAAACCAAAAAAAAAAAAAAAGTAAACTGAATGAGGCCAAGGGGTGGTGGTGCATGCCTTTATTCCCAGCACTTGGGAGAAAGAGGCAGGTAGATCCCTGAGTTCAAGGCCAGCCTGGTCTTCAAATTGAGTTCCAGGACAGCCAAGGCTACACAGAGAAACCTTGTCTTAAAAAAAGGAAAACTAAGGGGCTGGAGAAATGGCTCATCAGTTGGGAGCACTGACTCTTCTTCCAGAGGACCAGGGTTCAATTCCCAGCACCCACATGGCAGTTTGCAACTGTCTGTAACTCCAGTTCCAGGGGATCTGATACCTTCACACAGACATGCATGTGGGCAAAACACCAATGCACATAAAATAAGAATAAATAATTTAAAAATGTTGCCAGGCAGTGATGGAGCATGTTTTTAATCCCAGCACTTGGGAAGAAGAGGCAAATGGATCTCTATGAGTTTGAGGCCAGCCTGGTCTACAGAGCAAGTTCCAGGACAGCCAGGGCTACACAGAGGGATCCTGTCTCAAAAAACAAAAACAAACAAACAAACAAAAAATAAGCTGGGCAGCAATAGCACACACTTTAATCCCAGCACTCAGCAGAGCCAGGCAGATCTTTGTGAGTTCGAGGCCAGCACAGTCTATAGGTCTATAGAGCAAGATCCAGGATAGGTACCAAAAACTACACAGAGAAACCCTGTTCAAAGAAAAAAAAAAAAAGCAAAAATGTAAACTGACTAGGCGGAGAAGATCTCACTGCAAAAGCAACAGGAGTAGTTTCTGAAGGAGGCAGGAAGCAGGCAGACTGAGCTATGCACTTATCTGGGATAAGAGAATTCCAGATAACTGCTTTAGTGCCTCTCAGATCCTGGGCTGTGATGTGTAAACTGGGTGCCTAAATCTGTTGTAAATCTATTTGTAAATAGAGCCATCTCTCCAAGTTCCCATTGACAGTTACTCATTAAAGCCATAAAGCCCTTAAGCCTTTGCTGAAATGTTCATATCAAAAGGAAATGTTTGCCCAGCTTGGTGTCTACCCTGTAATCCCAGCACTAGAGAGGCAGAAGCAGGAGGATCACTGTGAGTTCTGAGTTCCAGTCCAGCCTGACTCCACAGTAAATTATCATACATAATAAGGGGTTGTTGCTCATTGATAGAATGCTTGCTTAGCATGCAGGAAGCCCTGGGTTCAATCCCTAGCATGGCCCAAAACCAGACGTGGTGGTACAGACCTGTTATCACAGGACTTAGGCAGTGGAGATAGGAGAGTCAGCAGAAGCTTGAGGCCAGCTTTCCATACAGGAGACGGTGTCTCCGAAAATAAAGAAGAAAGAAGAAAAGAAAAGAAAAGCTGGGCCGGGTGGCACATACCTTTAATCCAGCACTCGGGAGATAGAGGCAGGCAGACCTCTGTGAGTTAGAAGCCAGCCTGGTCTACAGATTGAGATCCAGGACAGCTAGGGATACACAGAAAAACCCTGTCTCAAAAAACCAAAATAAATAAATAGATAGATAAAAAAGGAAAACACAGAACAAGAAAATTTCGCCATACTTGAAACCCAAACACTCAGAGGTAAAGGTAGATGCAGGAGAATTGCTGGTTGCAGACCAGCCCGAGCAACACAGTGAGACACTGTCTCAAAGAAAAGGAAGTAAAATTTGGAGACTGTTATGTGGGAAAGTGCTTCCTCAGCATGTATGAGTCTGTAGGCTCACTCCTTGGAATTAAAGAATATATGAGTGAATTTTACATTTCAAATCCAAATAGTATTGCCACTGCCACTTAGAAGTATGGAGGTATATTGGGAAAAAAATTCATTGCAGGATCAGGTGCCATACACAGCTGAGATCTCACCTCTCCGTGGGCTGAGGCGGGAAGATTGCTTCCGGTTCAAGGTCAACTGAGCCAGTATCCAAACAGCAAACACTCAGGCCTGAGGAGAAAGCTCAGTCCACAGAGTGCTTGCTGCGCAAGTGTGAGGCCCTGAGTTCAGCCCCAGAACCCACAAATACAAAGCCAGATGTGGTGCACACTTGCCACTCTGCACTAAGGGAGGCTGACAGTCGGGTATGGTCATTAAGCCTAACCTGATTTGTGACCTCCAGCAATGAGAGACCATATCAAAAGACTACATGAATGGCTCCTGAGAAACACCACCCCTGGCCTCCCCCTGCATGGCACACATGAACACTCACACCTCCACACACCCATGTACCCACAAACATGCACGCACACATTAGTCCACATATACAAAACCAAACATGGGAAAGTTCACTGAAATTTTCTGCAAAGAGGTTCTCATTTATGCTAATTAAAATGAATTCAGATGACACAGGGATAGATGTTTGGGGTTTTTTGTTTGGTTTTTTTTTTTTTTGGTTTTTCGAGACAGGGTTTCTCTGTGTAGCTTTGCGCCTTTCCTAGAACTCACTTGGTAGCCCAGGCTGGCCTCGAACTTACAGAGATGCGCCTGCCTCTGCCTCGCGAGTGCTGGGATTAAAGGCGTGTGCCACCACTGCCCAGCGTTTGGGTTGTTTTTTGGGCAGTGTTGTTTGTTTGAGATGGGTCTCCTGTAAGCCTGTAATTCACTAAATAGCCAAGGATGACCTTGAATTTACCTCTTGAGTGCTAGGAGTGTGCACATCTGTAATGTGTGTGCACATTACATACCTTTTTTTGTTTTTAAAGATATATATATTTTGGTTTTTTGAGACAAGGTTTCTCTGTGTAGCTTTGCACCTTTCCTGGATCTTGCTCTGTAGCCCAGGCTGGCCCCGAACTCACAGAGATCTACCTGCCTCTGCCTCCCGAGTGCTGGGATTAAAGGCGTGCGCCACCACCGCCCGGCTTATTTATATATTTTATGTATATGAGTGCTCGACTTTATGCCAGAATAGGGTTTTTTGAGACAGGATATTTCTATGTACCCCTGGCTGTCTAGGAACTTCCTGGGTAGACCAGGGTAGACCAGGGTAGAGCAGGCTGGCTTTGAATTGGCGGAGGATGCTTAGAGTACAGTCCTGCAGTACCAAGCCTGGTTTAGCATCCCCAGTTTTATGTGCTAGAGCTAGAATCCAGGGCTTCAAGCATGCCAGGCAAAAGCTTGCCCAAATGAGTTGGATTTCCATCCTGGGGTTTTTGTTTTGTGTTTTACATTTGTTTATTTACTTTCTTGTTCTGTGTGTCTGTGAGTGCCACAGTGTGCACGTGGGGGTCAGAGGACAACCTGTGGGAATTGATTCTCTCCTTTGTCCTCTGGGTCACTAGGCTTGGGAGATGAGCTATCTGGACACCCCCTGCCCCAAAGCTGGTTTTTGTTTGTTTGTTTGTTTTGGGTTTTTTTGTTTTTTATTTGTTTGTTTTGGTTTTTCAAGACAGGGTTTCTCTGTGTAGCCCTGGCTGTCCTGGAACTCGCTCTGTAGACCAGGCTGGTCTTGAACTCAAGAGATCCGCCTGCTTCCTGGGGTTGTTTTTTTTTTTTAAATTAGAAAACTTTTAACATTTTTCTCTGGTTTGATCTCAGCCCTGCATTGTGAAGTACTGCAATCATGCTCGGTACTCTCTGGGTGGGTGGGGTGGGTGGGGTGGGGTGGGTGGGTGGTGGGGGGGTTCACTACTCACACTTGGGGGGGGGTTTGCTCAGTACACATAAGGATGCTAATTCCCAGAGAGATTAAGTGTCTAGCCTTAAGTCACACAGCTCAAATGTGGTGAAGCCAAGTGTTAAAACTCAAGTTTTTTGACTCCAAACAGCTTATTTCTTCTATCAGGGTTGCCAGTTTCAGTGTCCAAATTAGAATAGCTACCCCCAGGATTTGCTCCAAATCTAAGCAACCTCTAGATGCCCTGTGAAACCACATCTGTCATGGAAAAGGGAGAAAAAGCCGCAGTGCCGTTGGAAAGGCTGCTTGGGAAGTTAAACTTAAAACCAAGGGGCAGGCAGCTGGCACAGCTTCCAAGGCATGGGTCCTAAAGGCTGGAGGCCTCAGTCGCCGCTGAAACACTATCTGCTTCTACCCTGGGCTCCCGGACAAGGAATTCATTCGGAGATGCTGAGAAACACCAGCTCGCTGAGCACCAAGTTATCAGTACCTGAATTCAAGCAACAGAGAGAGAGATAGAAAGGACACTTCTATTTCTTGAATTTGAGTCTTTCTCCCTAGCTCCAAAACCACCCCAGTCAAGCAAGACCCTTGTCACGTATTGCTGGAATTTCTCTCAAAGTCGACTGTCTGGTTCTTTCTCCCACTCGGTTTCTCCCTTGGCTCTCATCTTTTTCCTAAACTTTTTCTTTTTGTTTTTTTTTTAAAGATAGGGTCTATTTTTTAAAATGTTTATTATTATGTACACAGTGTACCACCTGCATGTCTGTCTGCATGCCAGAAGAGGGCACCAGATCTCATTATAGACAGTTGTGAGCCACCCTGTAGGTGCTGGGAATTGAACCTGGGACCTCTGGAAGAACAGCCAGTGCTCTTAACCTCTGAGCCGTCTCTCCAGCCCCCCAAGATAGGGTCTTTTGTGTAGCTCAGGTTGCCCTTAAACTTTTTTTTTTAAGCAATTTTTTTAAACGTTTCTTTATTTTTCATTTGTATGGGTGTTTTGCCTACATGTATGTCTCTGTAATGTGTGTGTGAGGTGCCCCATAGCCAGGAGACCCTCGGGAACTGGAGTTGCAGATGGTTGTAAGCTGCCATGTGGGTGCTGGGAAGTGAACCTTCATCTTCGAGAAGAGCAGCCAGTGCTTGTAACCACTGAGCCAACTCTCCAGCCCTGCTTTTTTTTGAGACAGAGTTTCTCTGTTGTAGCCCTGATTGTCCTGGAACTCACTTTGTAAACCAGGCTGGCCTCGAACTCACAGAAATCCACCTGCCTCTGCCTCCCGAGTACAAGTGTGCTCTGCCTCTCCAGTGCAGGTGTCCATCACCGTGCCTGGCCTTAAAGATAAGTTCCAACCCCCCCCCCCCCCCCCCACATACACAGCAGAACAAATTGGTTTTGACACCATACATAGACATAAGCCCGGTGTATTGTTCCTAAGAGAAGAGTTGAGGGCCTTGAGTCAACACAGAAGTGTTTCCATCAGTGAAATAGACTCAGATTGTACAAAATAGACAAACAGATTAAATCAGGTGGTAGTGGCACACACCTTTAATCCCAGCACTTGGGAGGCAGAGGCAGGCGGATCTCAGTGAGTTCAAGGCCAGCCTGGTCTACAGAGCAAGTTCCAGGACAGTCTTCAAAGCTACACAAGAGAAACCCTGTCTCAACAAACAAACAAACAAACAAACAAACAAACAAAAAACATTAAAAAAATTATCACCTTATTTATTGTATGTGTGTATACACGTGTGTATATATATACACACATGTATATATGTGTATATATATATACATATATATATACACATGTATACATGCATGTTAAGGTCAGAGGACAACTTGCAGGTCTTGTTCCCCGCCCCCCCCCCCCCCCAGGGTTTCTCTGTGTAACAGTCCTGGCTATCCTAGAACTTGCTTTGTAGACCAGGCTGGCCTCAAACACACAGAGATCCACCTAGCTCTGCCTCCCAAGTGCTGGGATTAAAAGCATGCGCCACCACCACCACCACCACACACACACACCCCCCCACCCCACCTCCCCATCCCCCCACCCCCGCTTTAAATTTTTTGTTTGTTTGTTTGTTTGTTTTGAGTCAGGGTTTCTCTGTGTAGTTTTGGTAGCTATCCTGGATCTCACTCTGTAGACCAGGCTGGCCTGGCCTTGAACTCATAGAGATCTGCCTGGCTCTGCCTCCCAAATGCTGGGATTAAAGGCGTGAGCCACCTCACTGCTTCTTGTTTCTTTCTTTTCTTCCATTATGCGGAACCTGGGGAATCTAACTCGGGTCAACAGACTTTACCCATTGAGCCATCTTTTTTTTTTTTTTTTTTTTTTAAACACAAACTTTATTTTTTTAAGATTTATTTATTTATTTATTATGTATACAGCATGTATGACAGCAGTCCAGAAGAGGGCACCAGATCTCATTACAGATGGTTATGAGCCACCATGTGGTTGCTGGGAATTGAACTCAGGACCTCTGGAAGAGCAGTCAGTGCTTTTAACCTCTGAGCCATCTCTCCAGCCCCCACTGAGCCATCTTGCTGGCCCCAGATTATTATTATTATTAATATTATTTTTTTTCCGGAGCTGAGGACTGAACCCAGGGCCTTGTGCTTGCCAGGCAAGCATTCTACCACTGAGCCAAATCCCCAACCCCCAGATCATTTTCTAGAGAGTAACAAATGGCTAAATTAGATTGCTCAGGAAACCCTAGTGACCCTTCTGTCTCTGCCCACTTCAGAGCTGGGGTTACAGGCATGCACAGGACACCTGACCTGTCACATGGGTTCTGGGAGCTGAGCTCTGCTTCTCATAACTGCACAACCAACACCACTACTCTTCTTTTGAGAATTTATTTATTTTTATTTTATGGGTTTGAGGGTCGCCTGTATGTTGTATGTGTACCATGTGTGTTTAGTGCCCTCAAAGGCCAGCAGAGGGTGTCAGGTGCCCTGGGACTAGAGTCACAGGTGTCTGTGAACTGCTGTGGGGGTGCTGGGAACCTAACCCGGTCCTTTGCAAGAGCAGCAAGTGCTCTTAACTGCTGAGTCATTTTTCCAGCCTTTTGCTTTCATTTCTTTCATTTCTTTGCTTTGAGACAGGGTCTTCCACTATAGCCCAGGCTGGCCTTGAACTTGCAGCAATCCTCCTGCCTTAGCCTCTCACTCTGAGTACTATGATCACAGGGCGTGAGCTACCACGACCAGCATGATCTCTTTCTTCATCATGTCCATCAGTGAATATTGGTACCCCTACCTAAAAAAATCTGCCATCTCCACTGCTGCTGCCCGGACCCATCCTGCGATTTCACTGGCTCCTCTTCTTGCTTCTACCCTGGCATTGCTGACGCCTGTGCCTGCACAGTATCCAGGAACATAACAGAGCTTAGAACATAGATTAACATAGCTTAAAATGTATGGCATCGCTCTACAAAAAATAAAACCTCTCTGGTGGCTTCTCTTTCTCTGAATAAAGACCAAAGCTTCTCCCGGGCTTTACCGAGGCTTACAAAGCCGGCCCCTCCACTCCCACTTTCCTGACCTGCCTCCCACATCTGTCCTTTGCCTCGTTCTCCTACTCCTTTAACAAGCAAACTCCTGTCTTAGATCCCTGCATCCACCTCCTTGCTCTGGAACACTCCTCCCCCTCAGATCTGTGGCTTGCTCTCTCTTGTGCATCTCAAATTAAAATCCCTTCTAACCATGTCCCTGACCATGTTTTATAAACTCACAAACTCTACTCAAAGCGTAACCCCATGTCCCTTAACACTGCTTACAATCTCCTTAGCAGCACACTCACTGTAAATGTCTCCTTTCTACTCCCCCTCCCGGTACGGTTTGGAAAACAAAGCTTCCTCCCTCATGAATTTGAACACTCAGATCCCAGCTCCTGGTGTGGCGCTGTTTTGGGAGGTTGTGGAAGTTTTCCAAGGTGGGGCATCACTGGGGGAAGTGGGCTAGTTGAGGCTTATGGGTTGTGGCCCCCCACCTGCCCCCAAACTCTGCCAAAGCTCTCTCAGCTTCCTGACTCACCAAGATACAAACCCACAACCTTGAGCTCTGGCTGTAACAGCTGCAAACTGTTAACCTCTAGGATAACTTCCTAGTCATGATAGATCGAACCCTACAAGCTGTGAGCCAGACAAACCCTCCCTCTTCCCTCCCTATTTATTTATTTAGACAGGCTCTTACCTCACAGCCCTGGTTGGCCTGGAATTTAAAGGCTTGAATCACAGCTGGGCAGTGGTGGTGCACATCTTTGATCCCAGCACTCAGGAGGCAGAGGCAAGCAGATCTCTGTGAGTTCGAGGCCAGCCTGGTCTACAGAGTGAGACCCAGGAAGGCCAGAACTACACAGAAAAACCCTGTGCTGGGGATGCTGTGGATGTGTTGCTCTGATTGATTGATAAATAAAATGCTGATTGGCCAGTAGCCGGGCAGGAAGTATAGTATAGACAGAATAAGCAGAGAAGAGAATGCTGGGAGTGGAAGGTTGAGTCAGGAGACGCCGCCATGAGAAACAAGATGTAAAGTACTGGTAAGCCACAAGCCATATGGCAACTTATAGATTAATAGAAATGGGTTAATTTAAGATATAAGAACTAGATAGCAAGAAGCCTGCCACGGCCATACAGTTTGTAAGCAATATAAGTCTCTGTGTGTTTATTTGGGTCTGAGTGGCTGTGGGCTGGGCAGGACTGGAGAAAACTCAGCTACAACCCTGTCTCAAAAAAAAAATGAAAGAAAGAGAGAGAGAGAAGGAAAGAAAGAAAGAGAAGGAAGGCCTGGCTCTTTCAGGTATTTTATTTTAGTGATGAGAAAACTAATGTACCTGAAAATATGAATTTACTTTATTTTATTTTCTGCTTTAAGGACACTGTTTTATCCTTAACTATCAATCAATCAATCTGTCTATCTATCTATCTATCTATCTATCTATCTATCTATCTATCATCTATCTATCATCTATCTGTCTGTCTGTCTGTCTGTGATGTTTGTGGGGCACACATTAGGCATAAGAGTTAGAATATAACTCAGCAGTCAGTTCTCTCTTCCCACCCTTATGTGGTCACAGGGATCTAACTGAAGTTAGGTTGTGCGGCAAACGCTTTTACTGGCTGCCATTCTGCCAGCCCAGAAAACCCTTTTTTTTTTTTTTTTTACAGACAGGTGTATAGTGCATGCTTGTGATCCCAGCACCAGGGATACAGAGGCGGGGGGATCAGGAGAGATCAGGGTCATCCTTGGCTACATAGACAGTTTGAAATCAGTCTGGACTACATGAAGGAAAACAAAATTCCAACCAAACAAATTTAAGAATGGAAGAAAGGTCTGTTTTTTTGTTTTTGTTTGTTTTTTGGTTTTTCGAGACCGGGTTTGTTTCTCTGTGTAGCCCTGGCTGTCCTGGAACTCACTCTGTAGACCAGGCTGGCCTGAAAGGTCTGTTTTTAGCTCCCGTAATGCTGCCTGACATATGACCAGTGCTGAGCACGAGATGGGTTACTCTAGAGTAGAGTCTGGCACTGGGGCATAGCTCAGTTGGGAGGGTACTGGCCTAGTATGCACAAGGCCTGGGGTTTGATCCTTAGCACACACACACTGGATGTAGATTACCGGTTCACACCTGTAACCTCAGCACTCAGAAGACAGAAGGACCAGGAATTCAAGATCACCCTCATCTGCACAGGGAGTTCGAGGCCAGCTTGGGCTACAGGAGACCCTATTTGAAAACAAACAAAAATGGGTCTATTTATTAAATGGCCAGAAAGACAAAGCCATAGTTCTGAGGGACAGAAAGCCCTTTGTAAAGTAAGAAGTTTGTTCTTCTAGTTGGGGCTTTGGTTTTGAAGCCTCAAGACCCCACTGTATAGAAGCCTACGTGATCTTTGTCTGTATTGCTGACTCTTGAGATGCCTAATATATAATCTAGTGTCTTCAGGGACGGGGGCTTGCCACCTTCTTTGCACCTTCGCTGGCAAAGCCGGCAGGACCCCTTGCTGTTTTCTAGGGTACTCTTGATGCCTTGCTTGGGTTTTCATAGTTTTTATTCTTGGACAGTGGGAGAGGTGGCTGATGCTCTATCTGCCGCTAAGGTTCTATTCAGGGAACACTCATTCGATTAAATCAAGGAGTAGTGAATTCTTAATTGACACAAATGAGACAGACAGCTGGAGGCGTGGGGGAGGGGTGGGGAGCACTTGTCTGTGTAAGGAGAAAAAAGAGGAGGGATGGGGAGCACTTGTTTGTGTAAGGAGAAAAGAGAGGAGGGATGGGGAGCACTTGTCTGTGTAGGAGAAAAGAGAGGAGGGATGGGGAGCACATGTCTGTGTAAGGAAAAAAGAGAGGGGAGGGGTAGGGAGCATGTGCCTGTGTAAGGAGAATAGAGAGGGGCAGTCTACAAACTCACAGTGGTGATGGTCAATTGTGGGTCTGCATTGTTTTGTTTTGTTTATTTTTCTTTTTCTTCCTCCCCCCCCCCCCCACACATGGTTTCTCTGTGTAGCTTTGTGCCTTTCCTGGAACTCGCTTTGGAGACCAGGCTGGCCTCGAACTCACAGAGATCGCCTGCCTCTGCCTCCTGAGTGCTGGGATTAAAGGCGTGCACCACCACTGCCCGGCTGTTTTGTTTGTTTTTCAAGACAGGGTTTCTTTGTGTAGCCCTGGCTGTCCTGGATCTCACTCTATAGACCAGGCTGGTCTCGAACTCAGAGATTCACCTGCCTTTGCCTCCTGAGTGCTGGGATTAAAGGTGTGTGACCCCACAGCTGGGCTGTTGGTGTTGTTTTTATTGTTTTTGTTTTGGTGCTGGGGATCAAACCAGGTCCCTGAACATGCTTGGGAAATACTCTACCTCTGAGCTATATACCTAGCCCTCATTGCGTGCACACACGGTTCGAAAGTCACAGATCTTGGACCTAGGACATTGCCTCCCAAGCTGTGGTGGATCTCATGGTCAATGGTCCTGGTAGCTTCCACGCTTAGCCAGGGCCTTTGTCTTTGAGTTAACCTGTGTGAAGGCAGCGTGGTATCTTCCTGTGGCCCAGCTGCCCCAGCCTGGCCTGCCCCCTGGTGCATCAAGGGACCCACCTTTGGACAAAGGCAGGAAGATGATCAGTTCCATTGGGTCTGTACTGTGTAATCTCCACCAGCTGAGCATTCCTGCTCCACCAACATTGACCCCCCACTCAAAGGACAGGTGGCCTCTTAGCACAGGCCAGCAGCCTTGCTCTTCCTGCATGATGTCTGGTCTGTACTTGTGGGGTGACTTAGGCAGCTGGGAGGCTGTCTGCTGGTCCAGGGCCTCAGTGAATTGCTTAAATTTCAGGAGACACTTTCAGTGGCTTATAGGGGACAGACAGCCTTCTGCCACTGTGACCAGGTGTGATAAGGTCGTTTGGCCAAGCAGGTGAGGTCTTTGGTTAGATCCTATCCAGCACCAAAGTTCTTAGGCTTTTTGTCTAACCAGATTCACTACCTTTTGGCTTTCTGCTTCTTTGGACAGTTGAGCCCAGGACCACCCTCTTCCCCTTGGCTGTCTTTCAGCTTCTAGCTCAAGTGGAAGAGAAAATCTTATACTGAATCTTAACAGATTAGCTTTGAGATAATATTTGAATAAAATAAATTACTTTACAATTTTTATTTATTGGAAGTTAGAGAGATAGTCAGAGGTTGGATTTTCTGTACTCACAAGGTAGCTCTTATCTGTAACTCTAGTTTCAGGGGAATCTGACTCCCTCTTGTGGCCTCCAGAGGTACTTCACACACATGGTGGATAGACTTTCATGCAGGCAAACACTCATACACAAAATAAGTAAATAAAAAAAAAAAAAGGAAGCCGGTGGTGGTGGCACACACCTTTAATCCCAGCATTCGGGAGGCAGAGACAGGTGGATCTCTGTGAATTTGAGGCCAGCCTGGGCTACAGAGTGAGTTCCAGGACAGGCTCCAAAGCTACACAGAGAAACCTTGACTCAAAAAACCAAAATAAAATAAAATAAAATAAAATAAAATAAAATAAAATAAAATAAATAAATAGGTCTTTAAAGTTCTGTTTCTCAAAGACAGGAATGTGTAACTCCTGAGTTAGGATGTTGCTAGATCTTCAAATGCAGAGAGTGGCACTTCCTACAGAGAAGCCATGTCCCTGGAGGACATGGACAGTGCTGGGCCATTTCTCCACCTCCTCTTTTTTTTTTTTTTTTCCAAGACAGGGTTTCTCTGTGTAATAGACCTGGCTGTCCTGGAACTCTGTAGACCAGGCTGGCCTCAAACTCACAGAGATCTGCCTACCTCTGCCTCCCAAGTGCTAGGATTAAAGGCATGCACCACCACTGCCTGGCACAATTTAAAAAATAAAAAATAAAAAGATTTACTTATTTTATGTGTATGACTAGCTTTTTTAATTTTCTTTTTGTTTTTTGAGACAGGATCTTTCTACCCTGGCTGTCCTGGAACTCGACCTGCAGACAAGGCTGGCCTTGAACTCAGAGATCCACTTGCCTCTCTCTGCCTCCCAAGCATTGGAGTTACAGGTGTGCGCCACCATGCCCAGCTGGTTTGAGTGTTTTGTCTGCAGGTATGTATGTGTACCAAATGCATGCTGATGCCCACAGAGGTCAGAAGAGGGTGTCAGATTTCCTGGTTAGTTGTGAGTCACCTTGTGGGTGCTGGGAATTGAACTCTGGTCCTCTGCAAGATCAACCAGTGTTAACCATTGAGCCTACTCACACCCTCAGCCCCCTCCTGATCAGGCCTCTCTGTATCCATGGGAATTGCTCCCATAATTAGCAGCATCTCCTGCCTGGAACACAAAAAGCAAATGTTCAAACCTGGCGCTGGTGCCTGGAGGGCGAGCTGATTAGATCTTTCCTGTTGAGAAGTACCTTTTGAATTGAATGTGGCACCCACATCCCCCCACCTCCAGTTTACCTGAGGGAAGACATTTCACCCAGACCAAGGTCTTGATGTGTAAAAGACACACTTAAACCAGGCAGTGTCTCATGCCTTTAATCCCAGCACTCGGGAGGCAGAGGCAGGCAGATCTCTGTGAGTTCGAGTCCAGCCTGGTTTACAGAGCGAGATCCAGGACAGCCAGAGCTACACAGAGAAACCCTGTCTCCAAACAAAAACAAAGAGACAAATAAAAAGACACAATCCAGAAGGAGGTTCCTGACTCCCTGCTCTCCTAAGATTAGCAATTTAGGAAGAGCGAGAGGCCCTTTCCTCTCCCTAGTCAACAGCTCGGAGGGTGGTGATGAAAGCTGGCGCTTCATGGGTGTCAAGTGATCAAATGCCGGACGGGTGTGTGTGTGTGTGTGTGTGTGTGTGTGTGTGTGTGTGCTTTGAGGAGTAAAGGGGGTCGGAATGTTACTAATACACGGAAGTATTAACTGCAAAGGAAGTGTAAAGAGCTGTTGAGGTGTCTCTTTAGGTTTTAGAAGTTTGGGTAAGACAGTCTGGAACCCTCCAGCTGTCCCAGGAAACCTTTCTCTGGGTGGGGCGTGTTCTTATCTACTACGGGGGGGAGACAATATCCATTTTCCTTCCAACATCAAGGCAGCCTTTTAAGCTTATCCAGACTTATTTTGGTTCCTGCAATAAAAAGGCGAGGTGGGAGAGCCATGGCTAACAAAAATAACGCCATTGTGTGCTCTGAGTTTCCCACTGCAGGCCGCTTTTAAAGCACTTTGCATCACAAGCATTCAGGCAGGTTGGCTGTGAACAAAGACAGCTCACTTCACACGTATCAGTCCTAAACCTCCACCCTCAGGACTAAAGTGTCCCTCAGCAATGTGTTCCACATGGCCCTGGTGAGGGGCCATTCACTCGCTTCCACCCCTCTTTCTCTTGGGAGACAAAAGCACCTTTGGGTTGAAGTGACCCGGGAGAGTTAGAATCAGGTTTGTCATCAACATAGCAGCCTTGAGTTTTAGCAAGAGCCTCAACCTGTCTGTTGCGAGCGCAGGAAGGCAGCCTTTATAGCCCGAGAGCACTGGGCCAATTATGCACCTGCAAATATACCGTACAAGACATTTCAGGTTCCAGGCGCTTTGAAAACCGACACTTAAACAGTCTCAAGGGACCTGATCCCCCACTTCGGGGATAATAGCTGCTTTGGAATCTGTTATTGGCACCAGAAAAAGAGTCCTCTGAAGTCACTCAAGAGCCATTTTTTATTGTGCATTCGCAAACAAAGAGCCGCACCAAAAGAACGTCTGTTACCAAATCAGGGTGGGAAGTCAGACATCCCACGAAGAGTCAATTACCCTGGCAATTTTGTGAAGGGCTGGGAAGTGAGAGCTGGGGGGGAGAGGGGTGCCGGGAGGGGTCTGGCTTCGAAAACGTCCCCTGTGTGGGAAGCGTTCCACTGACTGAAACCCTAACAATTACGACAGAAGGGCCTCTCATTTCTGGTTATAAACTTTTTTATGATTATTAACTGGGGAAATGTAGATTATGTGGAATTTTAACACTTGACTTTTCAGCAATGTTGGCTGCTTTCTGAGGAACTTGTCTGCAGTGTTGTAACCTGAAGCTCAGAGTTGGCTGCCCTCATGTCCCTCGCCCGAGAAGCAACTTCTTATGTGGCTCACTTCCTTGATAAGCAGCAGATGCTTACTGCGCTGTTTATCTGGGGAAAGAAATACGTGTGGGAAAAGAAGCAGTTTTCTTCTCATTGCAATTCAAGCAAGTCCTGGCTACTTGTTGTGGGATTAGCCTGCCACCTGCTGTTCAAAAGAAGAACTGCAGGGAAATGAAGGGAAACTCACGTAGTGAAGGGAGGGTTTGAATGTACTCAAAGCTTTTCTTTTTCTCCCTCCCTCCCTGTCTGCCTGCCTACCTGCCTCGCTCCCTCCCTTCCTCCTATTCTTTCCCTCCTGTCTGTCTTTCTTTTAACAGTTTGCAGATTCATTATATGAACAGACATACTCATGGAACATGGGCCAGTGAGATGGCTTGGTGCATAAAGGCATTTGCGGCCAAGACTAAAGAACTAAGTTCAGTCCCTGGGACCCGACCCACAGGGGTAGAGTGCACTGACTCCCACAGGTTGTCCTCTGACTTCTGTTGGCACATACATACACGCACAGATGTAGTTGAATTTTTTTTTGATAGAAAAAGAAATTTAACAAACAGTTCAAAAAATACAATAAAACTATGAAGTAAAATATCGAAAACAGAGAACTAATGTCATGAGGCTTTCTGCAGAAGGGGATGAGGGGAAGTTGTTGAGGTTTACAATTCAGGGGCTAAGAAAGCAAGCTCTTCATCTCATGTAGCCCAGGCTAGCCTCAAACTTGCTCTGTAACTGAGGTCAGTCTTAAATCCCCGATTCCTCTCATACTCTTGGGTCCAATATCATGTCAGGACACCTGGCTGATTGGACTTAATCAAAACTGAATTTTCTGCTCTTCCGTAGCCTTCAGGAAGAAAAGATCTTTTGTTTGTTTGTTTGAGATACAGTGAGACACAGTTTCACTATCTAAGCCAGGTTGGCCTAGAACTTGAGTAGGTCTTACTCTTCTACCTCCCGAGAGCTGAGATGACAGGTGTGTGTGTCCGGCCAATACGTTTTTTTTTTTGGCAAGTGCCCTACATCCAGACTATGTTAAGAAGAATCTGAGCCGGGCGGTGGTGCACACCTTTAGTCCCAGCACTCTGGAGCCAGAGGTAGATGGATCTCTGTGAGTTCGAGGCCAGCCTGGGCTACAGCGTGAGTTCCAGGAAAAATGCAAAGCTACACAGAGAAACCCTGTCTCGAAAAACCAAAAAAAAAAAAAGAATCTGCTCAGGGTTGGGGAGTTGAGAGTTGGTTCAGCGGTTAAGAGCACTGGCTGCTCTTCCGGAGGTCCTGAGTTCAATTCCCAGCAACCACATGGCATAAAGGTGTACATGCAGATAGAGTACTCATACATAAAATAAATGAATCTTGAAAATAAAAAAAAAGAATGAATCTGCTCAAGAGTTAGACAACCCAACAAGAAACAGGCAAAAGGTTAGTATAGATTCTTCTCCAAAAAAGATACACATAAAAGTCTACGAAGTCCCGTCCTGAGTCAGCAGCGAAATGCAAATTAAAACCACAATGAGCTCTCTGAAGCCAGACACAAAGACTAGGGGTTAGCCCTGGGAAGGGAGCAGAGCAGAGAATGAGCAAAACACTGAAAACAACAGTCGAACAGCTTGAATGGACTGGTTAGTACCTGGTGAGGTGCAGAACAAGGGCACACTGCTCCACAGAGCAATGAAAAGCCCTCCCCTTTCCGCTCCCTCTCTTCCTTCCTAGGATTGGTCCTATGATGACGTCATGACGGCGCCTTGCAAGCTAGGCAAGCAAGCTAAGCAAGCACTCTACCACTGCGCTACACCCCTCCGAGACAGGGTTTCTCTGTGTAGTTTTGGTGCCTGTCCTAGAACTCGCTCTGTAGACCAGGCTGGCCTCAAACTCACGTAGACCCCCCTGCCTCTGCCTCCCGAATGCTGTGATTAAAGGTGTGCGCCGCCGCCACCACCCAGCCTAACTTTTTATTTTTGAGACAGGGTTGCACTAAGTTGCTCAGGCTGGTCTTGAACTCAGGAGAGGAAAGAGAAAATACCTGGAATTCCATGTTCAAAGTACTGCTGACAGATTGCCTCGGCTCCCATCATCTTGACTACAGCTCACTCACTCACCGCACACTACAAGCAAAGACCCAGGGAAAAGTGTTCTGCCTATGTGCCCATCAACTCATATCCTGTCCAAAGGGACCTTGCTCATCTGCTTGGTGTCCCAAATGGGGCTATATATTTCATTAATTGCATTCATCCGGTCCTCCACACCATTGCTTATAATAAGAACATTATATGGAGATGAAGAGAAAAACTTGAGGTTCAGAAGGTCACTTTAGGGCTGCAGCTGCCCTGCATTACCCACCCTAGGGAAGTGTGTGTGGTAAACAGGAGGAAGGAACTGTAATTGATTGCTTTTACTCTTTGCTTTTTG